>LPNX010602015.1:98817-180611 GCA_001517045.1 Pseudotsuga menziesii | reverse complement strand
AGTTTTTGGTTCTTAATATTTGTTTTAAGCTGGCAGAAACAGTGCTTATAGATAAGATTGGAGAGATCATATACAAGTTACAACTAAGCTGTGTGATACAAGCAAAGAGGTAAAATTTCTTAAATATGTATAAGTACTGAAACTTGCATTTTCAAAACTGTAGGAAACAGGAAAGCTATGGAAACATCAATAAGTTTTCTTTAACTAACTGCCAAGCAAGAACCACCTATGAAGAGGTGTACACTTCATATACTTTATAGGAGTGTGTGACCACCTAGCCTGACTTAATGGTCATCATGGCTTCCGCTGTTTAACGCTTCCCTTGCAGGGATGTGTTTGTCAATGAAGGGGAAACATGTCACTTTTTTGAGGATTTGATATTAGAACATGAACTTGTGATTTTTATTGTCATACAGTAGATTGGTTACGATTACTGAAACACTTTTTGGCTTTTCTATACAGAACATTATGCATCAGGCTACTTCACAGAGAATACACTGTTATGGGCTGAGGGCAGAGATAATTGGATGCCACTAACCAAATATAACCAAATAGATGTCAATGAATTTGAAGGCTATGATACTAGAGTAAAATCTGGTTCAGTTACTGTGCCATTTTATGCCACGAAAAAAGCTGCATCATGTTTCTTAGAAGTTTATGTGATGATGAAATGCCCCTTTGAATATGGGAGAGTTTTATTAAATAAATTTCAGGCCTGCCCTAAAGGGGAACTTGTTTCACTATCTAATGTGGAAAAAATTGATCTAGTTGCATCTGTTGAAAAGAGATCAAACACGTAAGCTAGAATTTGTGCTAGTGCATTTTAATGTGCATTTTAAGCAAACCTCCCATCCTCTACCTTCAGAACTTGATTTACTAGGTGTTCTTCAAGTTCGATGGATAAGGCATGCCTCATAAGAAGTTCATGTAACAGGTAAAGCATGCTCTGTGAAAATGTTCAAGGAAGTGTTTTTCATAGGACATATCTGAAACACCAGCCCCCTCCATTCTTTCATCAACTGAAAGTTGTGGCTGTAGCATTCGTAAAAGAGCACTGACATGTTCTTCATTAAGTTGGTGACAGGCTTCTTTGTAAATAGAAGAATGCCAATCTGAAGAAAAAATGCACTCTTTAATAAAACTAAGCACTTCAACAGCTCCTTGTAAAGGAATATTACTGGAGTCAGAAACACTGTCATTTGCAGAGCAGGGCTGTTCATGTCCATCAGATATGAGTACTACTTGCCTGCTAGCCTCTGAAAACAGATCTCCAAAGAGAGCATCATCTTCATGCCCGCTTGCAGATTCTACTTCATTTACTCCCAGCCCATCCTTGCTAGCAGTTGGCCATGACTTTCCCGTGCTTTTAATCCATGGTTTTAGTGGTATTTGTTTCAAAAAAAAAAATTATCCACATAGCACTCTATTTTTCTTCATCACAAAGTATAATATGAAGCCCCAGAAGTTTTAAGGACATGGTTTCTATTGTATATGAATAATTTTTACAGCATCCGTATTTGAAGAAAATTGACCCGACTTATATTTGTGAGAGTTGATATTCATGTGTTGTGTCATTGCATTTATGCTAAGTGTGATCAGTAGAAAACTTGGAACAACTTTCATCTCAATACATTGTTTTAAAGGTCTGTACATAAAATATGGACTAAACTCTTACCTTTCTCTACTGGTCACAGTGGAGGAGGCAAGGGACCATTGTAAACTTCCTTGGATGTGTGAAGCACTCGATAAGTTTGAGGGTTATATTCTTCGAAGTAGAGATGTCTCAAATTCCTCATCTGAATTTACCTCGGATTCTTTGTCGCAGTTCTCAGATGAACATTCACAGCAGTGTATAGAAAATTCAGGGTGTGAGGAAATGGATTCTAGATGTGTAGATGCTGTTAGTTATGATGAGCATCCAATTAGTCCCATAGAGGATATTCCCCATCTAATTGAGGAAAGTGCGAGTTCATCCTCTGATGAATAAGTCCACTTGTACGTCTTCATAAACTGTTTTGTGCAAGTGTAAACTATAAAGCCTTTAGATTTTAAATGAAATTGCAAGTCTTAAATGTCTGTCTCATTCTTGCTTCCTAATTATGCCATGATATTACTTAACTTTAATAATGCTATGATATTGCTTTCCAGATTAAGTGATTTAAGAATGATTCCAACCTACCTAGGCATCTGAATATTGGTCTCGCAGCGTTTGAATTGTTGAGAATAATTGCTTATTGTAGTATAGGGCATCCTCATTCATAAATGAGATGCATCCATCGTCTTTGTCTTTAGCTTTGTCCGAGTACTGGTAAAACGCAAAAGGTGTGCATCCGATGGGTGGCATTGCCGTCACTGCAAACTTTCTGGCCCCCATGTCCATCCAACACAATTTATAGCTCATGGGACCAGCGCAGGTCCCCGTGTTACCTAATTATTGTTTATAATTGGCATGGCATAGAAGCCGAGTTTGTATATCTAGCTGTTCAGACCTTGCATTATATATGGCAATTAGTTTCCGCAAAAAAGAGAACACCAGTTTTGAACCTCTGTGATTTAGTCAGTCAATCCAAGCCTCAAGGCTTGTATTTAGGTATTCTGCCACTCTTTTCTCTGTGTATTGCTTTCAAAGTCATAAACTTTTCATGGATTTTCAGATTTATTGCAGGTTTCTCGGTTTTGTTTTAGAAATTATAACAGCTATAGAAAGACATCAATTAAAAGATGAATTCATCAAATTCATTATTACGTTTGTGTGTTTTTGTTGATGTGTTTGTCTCTGTGAATGCAGGATTTAAAGGATCTGTGAACTGCATATAGTAAAGCCTGCCCGGAAGCATGTAAATTGGCGTGAAAAGAACAAAACGGAATTGCCAGAGATAGAGATAGAACCTAAAGTATGTTCCAAGGGCTTAAGTGCAGTTTAAGCTAGTGGAATGTGTATAGGACTCAAGGACACTAGTTTATCTTGGGGTAACGCAAGCTCTAGTTTTGGGCTTTCTCTCTGATGCGGGTCTTTACGATACAAAGGCACCTTCGACGGATCATGCAAGCCTAGCGTGAAACGCATGGAAAGTGGGAGGGCATAGGGACCTTAAATCTTGCTTTTCTTCCTGGCAAGATCACATGCAAGCATTCAAAGTTCATGTGGCAGAGGAAGAATTGGAGATCCATCGACGTTTGGAGAATGGGCAAAGTATTCAGCCTCCCCGCCAAGCCTAGAATGACGACCTGTAAGAACTGGAGATCCATTGACGTTTGGAGAATGAGGTTTTTAAAATATATGTATAAGAATTAGCAAAAAAAAAATTTCCATAAGCGTCGCTTAAGCGACGGTTTCTGCTGTCGCTTTTCCGACACCCTTTCTAGATAGCCGTCGCTTATCTGACGGTAAAATGTGTCGCTTTTCCGACGTTTAGTTTAATATACGTCGCTTATCCGACGATTGTCGATGTCACTTATCCGATGCTTTTAGTTAATATTCATCGCTTAAGCGACGGTTCTAAAGGCTATTTTCTCAAAAAAAAATTACTACCATCGAAAATATTCTGTCACTTAAGCGACGCTTTACATTTAAGCGACGGTTACATAGGTGTCGCTTAACCAACGGTTATTTAAGTGTCGGCTAACCAACAACAAATTTCTGACGCTTAAAAAAAAATCAAAGTGTCGTACATGCGACAGGAAAGTGTCGAAAATCCGACATGACGGCCATCGGATTTTTGGTCGAAATGTAGTAGTGTATCCTTTAGTCTCTCTGACATTAGGGTTCATACACAGGTATATCGGAAGGCTATTTCTGTTCTACCTTGGATGGGCTTGGAAGGTAACCCTGTGTTGATGCCTGGAAAAATCCTAGGTACCGACAGTAGGAATTCTCCCCAATAACCGTTCCCAAATATATTGTTTATTGTTTGATATGGGGAACCCGTCCAGTTTGCGGTCCATCTACCGTAGAGTTAAAGTGTAGTTTTAAATCTCTTTTACCGGTTGTGGCCCGATCCACCATTTATATATTTTATCTTTTAGGTATGGAATGCAAGTAACAGAACTGAACAACTAATCTATTCTAACCTATCCCTGAGGAGTAAGATTGATATTAAATAAGAATGAACAATGTACTGTATGGTTTTCATAAAGAATTCTATAGATAGTTGATAAATCCAAGATACATACATATAGTAGAAATTTAACAAAGAGATATCTTCATGATATTAAAACATTCATCAATCATTGTTGCATAAGATTCATCACATAACGTAAAATCGGTCATAACTCAGAAGTAGTTCAGAGGGTTAGGAATGATCTCACATATTGTATATACTGCTAAACAAGAAATAGTTCTCCATTCAGCTTTACACAACATGCTTTGAGACTTATGCAACACTCTCTCCAGCAAAATTCCATCTTCTTCATCATAAAAGGAAATAGTTCTTCTTACAATAAGCTTCAGCAACTATGCTAGTGAAAAGTATTTTCTACATCTACTTTACCTATACTTATACAAATTACAAAAATGAATCTTGAGTTGCCCCAACCTTTTGGGCTTCCTCGACTCTTCCTTTACAAAATTTCGTCTCCTAGTGTATTACTAGAGAAGAAATAAATACAAAATTATATAATATTTAGTTTATGAATAAGACAAATTTAAGGGGGGGCAGTTGGTGTCTTGATAAAAACGCTCCATGCTTGAGCTTCTTCTTTGATGACCCAATATTCTGCTGGTTCCAGTGCAACCACTTCCACTTCATGTTTTGAAATTTGAGACTCGATTTCCTTCACTTTGGGTGCATTCTGACTCAAAGATTCCTCCAATAGGAGCTTGTGGCCTGAAGCTTGTATAATCCATATCCCGATGTCTTCCTCACTAACAACGTCGAGCTTCGATATGCTTTCTTCCCCTTTTAGCAGCCTCTCCTGTAAGTTCTTCAAATGCTCCTCCTTGACTGGGAAATCTTGGTCCGGGGCACCTGTTAAAACCATACACTGATTGTGAAAAAAATATATGCTTTTGTAGAATTCAACACACTTTTCAATAGTTTTCTCAATGGCTATGTTTAATTTGATTGTTCTTCTACACTGAAATTCAATATGGCCACCTCCATCTTAAGACTTCCTAAAGTCTTCTGAGGCATATTTGCTGAAAATGTTGGTTGGATTCCTATCCATGTTAACTGGTTCTTCACAAGTTAAACTGCCTCTAATAATCTTTTCCAGAATACCGATGAGCTGAGTGCTAGTTCTTTTAATCTAACCTCAATTTGTTTAATTATGTACATCTCCCCTGCTAGTCTCAACAAAATCTGATTTATCTCCTTTTGCAGCACTGAGGCTTGATTCCGGAAAGGGGTGATATCCATATGCTTCTCCTTCGCCATCTGAAGTTGTTCTCTCAGTAAAAGTTTCTGAGCTTCTAGCTCCTCTACTCTCTTGCTTGCTGCATCTCCTTTATGTTCTATTGCTGCAACCTGCTTCTTGATATCTTTCTTTTCTCCTTCAATGATATTTATTTATAATACTAGAGCATCCTTTTGATATTGTAAAATTTGGCATGCCTCTCTTAAATTCTCAATATCACTGAGAATATATTCATGCTTGCTTTTCAGGATTTTTCCATCGCCTCTTTCCTTCTTCAGAGTTTCCTTCATTTGAAAAACCTTATTCTTATATTGTTCCAAATCAATCATTATTGTATCCACATTATCTTCATTTGCAAGGGTCGAGGCTACACCTACCTTTGCAAGGAGTCTTGGGTCCTTGTCAGTCCCATGGATGATTGTTTTCTCAGTTACCATGATTCCTTGCTTTTCCCCAGTGTCCTCCTTCTTCTTAGTTGTCATGACAATTCTTTTCTTATTTTTGTCATAAAAAATGGTATTTAAATCAGCTACCTCCTTCTCTTGAGATGCGATGAAATGGATTATCCCAAATCCTAATGTCTAAGTTGGATATTCTATGGCTATGCTACTAGATGGGACAGATGATTCTAATAGATAATCATGAGACTGAGTCTGCTCCATATTTGCACGATCTTGTTCCTCCTTCTCTTTTTTACGAACCTCTTCAGCTGCTTTCTCTAGCTAGTCTCTTTCTCGGTCAACTGCTTCCAATCTTAACCTTTCAACCTCTTCATGATTTTTTTGTGCCTCTTCTTCTTGTTTCCATTTTTTATCTTCTTCTTGTGCTCTCCTTTTCTTAGCTTCTTCTTCTGCTAACCATTGTTTTGCTTTCTATGATAGTTTGAGCGCCTCTTCTTGTCTTTTCTTTGTCGCTTCCTCTTCTTGTTTCTTTTGCTGCTCAACAGCTTTTCCCTTGCCGCCTACGGTCGTTATCTTTTGCTTGAATCTTTTTCTTAGGGCTGTCATATTTTGGGCATTATGGAATATTTCTTTATTTTTATCCCAGTAATTCATGTACTCAAAATGTACCCCTACTACTACACAATAGTTAGTAACCTTGTCTTCATAATCATTTCTATGAAAGCTCATTTCTCCAAAGTGGAAGTACTCTAACTCCTTTACAAAATCTGGTGCACTATTCACCTTGGAGAACTTATAACTACCTACATAGAATGGGAGTGGTGGGTATACAACATTCTTCTAATAAAAAGGGAAGTTCCCAATCCAGTCAATGTATAGCTGCCTCACCACTTCCTTGTGAACAACATAGTCCGTGGCATATCTTGGTAAAAGAGAATGGGCCCTAGTTCCACCAAACATCCTTAGGTGTAGACCTTATTCTGTTAGGTAATAATGACTGTTACCCTATACAATCTTTAAGGCTTCTTCAGACATGCAGTCACACTTGGCAAGGAAGATTAATCTGTATAGTGGCAATATTGAGTCTTCGCAAATACTCTTATAATGGATGAAATATTTATGTGCCCAAAACAACTGATATGTAGAATAAACAAGGAGTTTTGGTCTTATCCCACTGGCACTTCAAGTTTGGGAGATGTTGTGTGCACAAAATACAATCAATTAGAAAAGAGCTCATATAGAAATCTGACTTCTTTTGTGAGATCCCTCTAAGCATTGTGCTTATGCATGAGGACAGGTTGTTGGATATTATATTGGCCTAGTTAAAAATTGTTCCTTGAGTGGCCACAAAGAAAATCACTGGCACCCAGCTTAATTTGTAGTATTTCCCATTTTCTTGCCTAAAGATCATGTTCAGCATTAGCACTAGCAACCTATAAGGAGTGTGCAGGTTCGCAGTTTCATATTCCCCGGAAGGCCTTGTATGAAACTGCTTCTCAGGAACCATCATTCTTCAGACATTGTCCAAAATATCCAAGTCAAGACCTTTTAACCACTCCTCTGTTAGATAAGTCTGAGGGGTGGGTAGCTTGCAGGCATGGGCTACATAAGCCAGGCTATAAGCGAAAAAACCTTGTCCTTCCATATTTGACACAATCATTTTGGTTACGTCGGCCTTTGGGAGGATCCAGCCTATTACTTTTTGCACATGGAAAAAGTTTCAGTCGCGTGGCAACCTTTATAATCACTGACCTCTCTATGTTGGCATATATTGGAAAATCCTCTAACCTCGTATCTGGAATGCTTTGATTGGTGATCATTCGATATATCTCCCCCATCTATACTCAGGTTCACTGCCAATGAAAACCTTGGTATCTTTGTATATAACTTCAACTTGCATTATGACCTCTACCTCTGGATCCTCATCCGTGACTTCACCTTCTTATTCCCTTTCTGAGGCATATCACTATATAAATGGAGAGGATGTTTAAATCATAAAACAATGTGTCAAGTTCTAAAAGAGATAATTGTGATTTATGAATTTGAAACTGCATATAACCAAAAATAAAAAAACCAAGTTTCAACCAGATGACTTTGCCAAATCATCATGATACATCTTAGCTAGTCTTTTATTTCAACCCTAAGTTGTGCAATATCGAATCAAAAAATTAAACAATAGATTCAAGAATTTTCAAGAGAAAGACTAGACATGACGTGCACGTAAGTAGACTCCATTTCACAAGCCCTAAGTACTGTATCATGATAATGCATCTCTCTGGGCGTAGCAACCCCAACACCATCGACAGGTAAGAGAAAAATCGAGAATGCCGAGAGGTAAACCTACATGGATAACCACGGTTTTCACCCAAAATGAAAATTTCCTCCCACGAAACTCAACAAAAACGCTCATTCCAACCCAGCCAATGGTCACAATCCTGCCACCCTCGCATTGGTGAAACGAAGGAGTGGTGCAGATGGCGAAACGCTCGTCTGCCCATAGTCCTCCTACTGCAAAAGACTGTCAGAGAAGCTCTCATGGCAAGAGCTGGGAAAAAAATGGCTGGGGCAGGTAAGAAAACCGGCGGCCTTGGCTAATCCAAAAGAGCAAAGCTTAACAACTAAGAAAAGAAAATTGACCTCGGTGTCTAAATAACCTCCGCGAAAAATGGGAAAAAACCTAACCCTACTAAGTTATGACAACAAAACCACCAATGGGTAAGATCCTACCTGGCTGCTGAAATGAGCTAGAAGAAGCACGGTCCCCATTGGCTAGATTCGCTCAATGACTGACAGCTTCGCAGACTCAAACGGCCAATAATAACCGTAAAATGTTTCCTTACAGGCTTAAATAGGCTTAAAAAACAAGAGTAAGCATGTAATAAATGGGCCTCAGGTAGAAAACCTCATTCGCGCCAAAGGTAGTATCGGGACCGATCTTGAGAGAAACAATGAGAGCTTCAGATGGAAGAATGGAACAGAGCCGATGTCATTCGGGTGGCTACATACTTAATTTGTCGAAATGCGAAAAAGGCTTAAAAACCCATCGGTGAAACATCTACATCAGCATCGAGGAACTCCTCGGAAATATTATAGGTTACACACCAGACTATACATCTAAAACGTCAGCGAGGGATTCATCATGAGACTCTTTGGAAGACTTAGGGACAAACAAATGAAATGGCATGCGGGTAAAAAAAAAACTCTTCCGTAGACATCAGAAACTGAAATAACAAGAAAACCCGATGCATCGAAAAGACTGCTGATAGCCAACTGGGAATTATCGCAAAATGTTTTTCGATTTCATTGATACCATAGACCAAAGTACATCTAACGAATCGGTAAAATTTTATAAGTCTTCCGAAAAGCATGAGAAACAATGATTCGGCAGGCCTTCAAATAAATTCTCCGCTACGTCAGATAAACTCCATGATTTCATCCAATGCATCGAGTGGAAAAAAGAAGTTTTTCCTTTGTAAAAAATTAAGTTATGAAGAAACTTTTGTAGGATAAAGGTAGACTTTCAAGGCTTTCTAAAAACTAGAACTTCAAAGCAAGAGTGGGGGGCCTAAAATATATATATATTTTGGGATGGTGGTTGGAGTAGTAATAATTGGCGACTATCTAGCGAACATAAATCTTTGAACAACTGACTATTGAAACAAAAACTGCTTTATGACATTTTTTCTAGATCCATTTTCCTCATTTTCTTTCAACAATTCTTTAATCATCCAGACCTTTAAGAAATTTAAGATTCAGAACTTGTCATTGATTTCAATCCCAATGGATAAGGCAACCAGGATTTCAAAGTCTTGATAGCTCTTCCAAGGCCAATATATGAGATTCATTTACCTCTGCATTTGGTTACATTTGGCCAGGACACCACAGGATCGCAACAGGATTAGGACAAGTATATTTGTTTGTTCCTTGTTCCCGTGCCTTTTGCATTCTTTTAATGCTTTCAGACTTTTGTCTGATGAGTCTTCTCGAATTGCTCTTTCTTACACTTGAGATTTGATTTAGGTTCTTCCATCCATAGTTTCCTTTTGTGTGAGTGATATTTCATTGAGCTCATGGACAGAGAAGAACCTTTTAGCAGTCCTTTTATTTGCCGATTTATGCTTTTGCACTTTCTGAGATATCCTCTTCTCTGGGAAATTTTGACTCTTAATCCTTTTTGGATTTAATTTATGGTGTGGTATTATTTTGAATACCATATGCCTGTCCGCTCTGCTTCCTTTCCGTGGATCCTAGGATGCAATCTTCCTAGGGCAGATATTACGGTGAAGTGGATGGAGCCTTAGAATAGTATTCGTCCTTGGTTATTTAACAAGATTTAAAACAGGACTTCAATGTGTTCCAAAAATAACTTTCTTTCCAAGATCTATCAAATTAAAGAATCTTGTAATAATAAATCCTCAAATAGATGAAATTCAATCAACAGTTCCTGGCTTTAAAATATCCACAGTTTGTTTAAAACCCAATGTGTTCCAGCACCAAATGTTGAGCTAGTTTATTTAAAATGAACTAGAGTAAAGCATAGAAACAAAACAGCAAGGAATGACATAAAGTAAATCAGAAATAAAAATAAAAACTAAACTAAATAAAGAAATCAAACAAAGTTTTATTTATGTACAAACAAGTTCTCTCAAAAGACTAGGTGAAGTAAGGTTTGAGAACCAAGCCATTTACAGGTAGATTCTCTTCCCATCCTTGCAAATCCTGAAGTTTATATGTCGAGGAACCTAACTTTGCAGCAATCAGAAATGGGTCAACTCAGAGATGTTGAAACTTAGTGTTCTTACCCATTTCATCATGCGGGTGATCCCACTTTAGGACTAAATCTCCAACTTCGAAACTGTTATTCCCAGACTTACGCTTGTCAAACCATCTCTTTACAATCTCTTGTTGGTGCTTGAATCTCTCTTTAGCTTTAAACCTAGACTCTTTTAGCTTAAGCAAGGTATTGATTCTGACTTGTAATACTTCACTGTTGGATCCTCTTGAAGCTTGGGCTAATTGGGAGGCGGGGAGCAAAATGTTTGGTGGCAAAATGGCTTCCTTTCCATAGACTAGAGTGTAAGGTGAGATTCCTAAGGAGTTCTTTGGTGTGACTCTATCATCCTAGAGTGCATTCGGGAGAGCTATATGCCAACTCCTTTGGTTTTCTATGACAGTCTTCTTCAGAATTCTAATAAGATTTTTATTGGTAGATTCAGCTAATCCATTACCTTGGGGATAATAATTAGCAGAATAATGTAACTTTATTCCTTTATCATTGGAAAATTTTGTAAGTTTAATTGATGAGAAATAAGATGCATTGTCAAAAAACTAGGGAAACTAGAACCCCAAACCTGGACATAATATGTTCTTGTATGAAGTCTATCACTGCATCTTCATTTAATTTCCATAGTGGAATGGATTCCACCCATCTGGTAAAGTAGTCAGTAGCTATAAGGATGTATTTGTGTTCTAGTGAGGAATTAGGATTGATCTCTCTGATAATATCAATTCCCCACTATTCAAATGGTTCTGAAACCAAGACCGGTTGTAGTGGATCAGCTGTTCTAACAAGCCTTCCTCCACTTCACTGGCAAACATCACATTTCCTTACATATGCATGTGTGTCTTTGAACAAGGTTGGCCAATAGTATCCTGCCCTTAAGATATTATGGGCAGTGGTATCTCCTGAATAATTCCCTCCAACAGGACCATCACGCAATTCTTTAACTACTTTAGCCGCATCTTCCTGTTCTAAACATCTCAAAAGAACTCCATCGTAGTTCTTTCTAAAAATAACTCCCTCAATGACTTGATAGGAGGCTGATTTCATTTGTAGTGCTCTTTTTTGCTTTGAACTCCAATGTTCTGGTAAATAACCTTGCTGGAGATAATGTATCAAGTCTCTATACCATGATTCTAGAGCTGTAAAAATGGGACACATATCAATCATATGAACTTTGGCTTCATTATCCCAATCACTTTCCTCACCATCTTAACTCTCAGTCATTAGTTTACAAATTTCGTTTCCTTTAATAATGGTTGTTGGTTTAAACTCTAAATCATATTCTTGTAGAGTTGTAACCCAATTTCCTCTTCTCTCACCCAGCTCCTTTTGTACAAAAAGGATTCGGACTGCTGGGTGTGGAACAACCACTTTAGTATGATTCTTAAGTATATATGGCCTGAATTGTATACCACTTTAAACACTGTGTAAGCTTGCTTAGCAATGGTGGGGTAGTTCAATTCAGCACCTTGCAGACCAATGCTCATAAATGAAATGGGGAATTCATCTCCCCCTTCTTCCTTTTGCGTCAACACCACTGCAAGCAAATTATCAGAAGCAAAAGTGTACAATATGAAATCTTTATTGAAATCAGGACTTCTAAGTGAAGGTACATGTTCTATTGTTGTTTTGATATTAGTAAATGCATCCTTTTCTACATTAGTCCATTTAAACTATGCATTATGCCTAACTATGTGTTGCAAAGGTTTGACTATTTGTGCAAAATCAGGCACAAACCTTCGCACAAAATTAATGGTCCCCATAAACGATTGCATACCCTTCTTATTTTGGGGCAAGGGAATCTACACTATCGCTTCAATCCTTTCTGGGTCTATGGAGATTCCCCTTTTAGAAATGACATGACCCAATAGCTTTCCTTCTAGCACTGCGAAAACACATTTTTTGGATTCAATGAGATACCGTATTTTTGACAATGCTCAAAAATATGTTTGAAATGATATGGATGCTCTTCTCTTTTCTTTGAATACACTGTTACATCATCCAAGTAGACCACCACACTATGGCCTATCAATCCCCGGAAAGCTGTGTCCATGGCTCTTTGGAAAGTGGCTCCAGCATTAATTAACCCAAAGAGAATTCTCCTATAGGAAAAGTTTCCCCACTTTGTACAAAACGTAGTTTTCAGTCTATCTTGTTCTGCCACCAATACTTGATTGTAGCCCGAAAACCCATCCAACAAGGAGAATAACTTGGAGCTAGACACCATCTGCAAAATCTGCTCCATGGGAGGGACTAGATAATTGTCTTTGTCTGAAGCACAATTTAGATTTCTAAAATCCACACAGAGTCTTATTTCTCCAAACTTCTTCCTCACTGGTACCAAGTTCGCTACCCATTCTGAATGTCTAACCTTGAAAATAATCTTGGGATCCAATCATTTCTTTACTTCACTTTGAATTATGGGTTCCACCTTAGGATGCATCTTACGAAGCTGCTGCCAAAAAGGCTTTACACCCACTTTAATAGGAATGATGTGTTCGATTATGCGAGTGTCATATGTCTTTAGATCATCATAAGTCTAGTCAAATACATCTTTATACTGCTGAAATAAATCAATGAACTTACTTCTTTCACTTGGAGAACAACATTTCCCCAAGTTGACATACTTGGGTTGAGCTTTTGTTCCCAATTTGATCAGCTCATACTGCATTAATGAGCTGTGTGTTTTGACGTTTACTAACCTTTGGAATTTTTTATTTAAATCAAACATACCCTCTAATGTCCTCACCCCTTTTGGTATGAAATTACTATTCTGGAGATTCGCTTGGTGTTCCTCATCATCAATAACTGCATATTTAAAAGTTTCCTCATTTTTTAAGAATTTCAAAATCTGTTGGTCATCATCAAACACTCTCATATTGGTGACATTATCATGTATTGATGACCTGAAAATCAATTCAATTGAACATTTGTTATTCGTGGGCAACAACCTTGCAGTAGAATTAGCTAATAAATCAACTGCTGCATTTTTTAGTCTAGAAATATAACTAATATTAAAAGCCTCAAAATTTGTTATGAGTCCCCAAACTTCATTTTGATATCCTTTGAAATGAGGAGATAAGCAATGGATTGTATTATGGACCTATTTTACAATTATTTTAGAGTCTCCAAAAACTTTTAAATTCCTAACTTTAAACTCAATTACTTTTTTCAATCCTTGAATCAATGCTTCGCATTTAGTCATGTTATTTTGGCATTCAAACTCTAATCTACAAGATAAAAAATGTTTATTTTTTCTAGATCAATTAGGAACAACAAGCCCTTGATCCTTCTTGAATTTTCGAACCATCAAAATACAATAACCAAAACTGATTTTCTACTTCTAAAGCACTAGTTCTATTTTCTGAAACAGAAATTAAATTAACTATATTACAATCAATATCGTCAGTCTGTGAAAACTGAAGGAGATCATATTGTTCATCTGACTCACTATTGGCCTCTTCCGCCTAATAATTCCTTGGTTCAAGTTATAAAAAACAATTTCCCAAAATAGAATGTGTGAAATGCATAGGTTCATTTTTTCCTTCAAGCTGCGTCACATTATATTTCATGTGTGGTTCTCTTAGTACTTTAATCTGATTCTAACACCCTTTGTAAGGTAACCATAAGTGTTACCAATCTGTTGCAAAATACCCATTACGATTTTCAGACCAATCTCTACGTAGTATTAAACCATAAGCTTCAGGGATGTCAACTACCCTAATATCTATGTACTAACAGACTCTTTCATCAACTGCTAATCGAATCAATACATTTTTCAACTCACCTACCACTTTAACTGCAATTATGTCCAACTGAATAATTTGACTGGCATAAGGGGTAGGTTTCCCATTTATCTTTTGACAAACTGACAAAGGAATGACATTCGAAGATGCTCCAAATTCAACCAAACATTTGTGTACATTCAAATTAAAAATTTCAAATGTCACCAAGAAAGGTTTAGTTTGAGATTTAGACTTGCCTCCAATGTTGGCTTCATTTATCTCCTTATCCAATGGGACATTCTCTTGATATTTTTTAGGTTGGGGACCCAAGGTTTCCCAAAGTTTCTTCTTTAGTTGCGGTAAATTGCACATTTCAAACAATGAAACATTTTCCTTGGTTTTCTTAATATCTTCTACTATATCATATCCCATTTCTGGTTCAATTGAGCTTTTATTATTATTCTCTAACTTATTGTCCACAACCTTTGCTGGTTTACTTACTGCTTTAGTTTTCTGCTTTGCTATGACCTTTTCAGATATGGGTGGGTTTTGAGTCTTATTGGTAATCTGTTTCATAATTTCTTGGAACTTCTTAATCTTGGGCAATAAACTCTCATTCGTTATTGGTCCCTGACTTCTCGTTGTGATGTTTACTGCCGAAATTTGTATTTCTTTAGTGGGTTCCTCTTCATCTAACCCTAGCGTGGTCATACAGCCCCACAAAACCATAGTTGTTTCTTCCAAAAAGAATTCTATTTCAACTTCCTTTTCTTCTTTACTTCCAGGTTGGTTCTGTTAGTTGAACATCTAATAGTTGATTCATGACTGGGTTCATCAAATTAATCCACTACGAGCAACTTTTCTCAAAGTGAGGTTATTGCTGAAAAGTACAAAAATTATCCATACCAACTTCAGTGAGATTCAGCACAGAGGAATTGTCGGTGGGTGGTTGGTGTGGACTATCTTCTTCTTTCTTCTTGAAAATTTGTCTAAATGATTTTCTAGAAGAACTTGCTTCTTTATATTTCTCTAAGTCAACAATCTTGTTTGAGAGTTTTTGTACCATTTTAACCACATTTTCCAATTCGTTCGAACGTTCTTCTTTGGGCTTTAGTCAACAGTAAAGGCTTCTTATTAAAAAAAATTACATCTGAATCTGCAGACTATTTATTTATACTTTTGATTTCTTCTTCCACCTTCTTAGCCTCTTCATGGGGTTCCAACAGTGAGGGTTTTACTGACCTTTTCATGAACATTGATATCTCAGGCAAAAGTGATGAAGAATATTATTCCATTAATGTTTCTTTAGCAAGCATTATAGCAGGAATGAGATTTTTCATATGATGAGCGAACCTATGATTAAAATCAAGCACTTTCTCTTTTTTCTCCATCTTTAGAGAAAGTAACTCTTTCATCAGAGTAGTCGTGGCTCTTTGGCGTCCAAACTTGTTCTTAAACAATATTTCAAATGTATTCCAGTTTGTGATTGAATTCACCCGCAGACCAAAATACCATGACATTGCTTTTCCTTTAAGGGTATGTGGAAATAGTCTACATACTACATCTTTGTGTTCTCCTACTAATAAAACTTCAAGGGCTAAGGAAAAACTTTGTAAATGATCATCAACATCAATGCCTTCCGTGGGGTCAAACTTGGGTAATGACTTCTCAGGATGTGCAGGTAAATTGTGCAATGGAGTAGCCAGGTTAAGAGGGGTTCTGTCTCTCCATACTGGTGGTGGAGTTGGTTGATTAGCATTTGGATTTACAGGTACATTTCCGGCTACATTCTCATCCATGATTCGAGGTAGAGACTGCGGTGGATATTGAACAGGGGTTCGAAAAGGTGAGCAAGATAGGGAATCAGTTCCTAACAGATCAAGAGGTTGGACAATTTCTTGCAAGGTTAAATCTACTAGCTCTTCAAAATCTCTCACTAACACTGAATATTCTATGAAATGGTGCTCTTTCTTGCAAGCTTATCTTCTAGGTAATTCAGGGATGTTCGAAAATCCTCCAAGATTCTTTGCATATGACCTTGTGATTCTTCTTAAATCGTTAACTACTTCAAGAGAAACGGGATAAAGGAACTCAGGATTAACTTTTCCTTCAAGACCAGGGTCCTTTGGCAAACTAGTTTCAAAACTGTCACCAATGGAATATTCTCGAGAAAACGAATTTCCTCAGCCAGCCATGCACTGGCGTCCCTCCTTCTAGCGCCAAAAACTATTGATGCCCGGAAAAATCCCAGGTACCGATAGTAGGAATTCTCCCTAATATCCATTCCCAAAGAGATCGTTTATTGTTTGATATGGGGAACCCATCCGGTTTGCGGTCTGGCTACCATAGAGTTAAAGTGTAGTTTTAAATCTCTTTTATCAGTTGTGGCCCGATCCACCATTTATATATTTTATCTTTTAGGTACGGAATGCAAGCGCCTAATATTAAATGCAAGTAACATAACATAACAACTAATCTATTCTAACCTATCCCCGAGGAGCAAGATTGATATTAAATAAGAATGAACAATGTATAGATGATAAATCCAAGATATATACATACAGCAGAAAGTTAACAAAGAGATAGCTCCATGATATTAAAACATTCATCATTCATTGTTGCATAAGATTCATCACATAACGTAAAATCAGTCATAACTCAGAAGTAGTTCAGAGGGTTAGGAACGATCTCAAAGATTGTATATACTGCTAAACAAGAAATAGTTCTCCATTCAACTTTACACAACATGCTTTGAGACTTATGCAACACTCTCGCCAACAAAATTCCATCTTCTTCATTATAAAAGGAAATAGTTCTTCTGACAATAAGCTTTAGCAACTATGCTAGTGAAAAGTCCTTTCTACATCTACTTTACCTATACTTATACAAATTACAAAAATGACTCTTGAGTTGCCCCAACCTTTTGGGCTTCCTCAACTCTTCCTTTACAAAATTTTGTCTCCTAGTGTATTACTAGAAAAGGAATAAATACAAAATTGTATAATCTTTAGTTTGTGAATAAGACAAATTCAAGTCGGCCCAGTTAATGGCTTGATAAAAACGCTCCATGCTTGGGCTTCTTCACTGATGACCCGATATTCTGCGGGTTCCAGCACACGCACTGTCACTTCATGTTTTGACAACTGAGACTCAATTTCCTTCACTTTAGGTGCATTCTAACTCAAATATTCCTCCAACAAGAGCTTGTGGCCTGAAGCTTGTATAATCCAGATCCTGATTTCTTCCTCACTAACAACCTCGAGCTTGGATATGATTTCTTCCTCTTTTAGCAGCCTCTCCTGTAAGTTCTTCAAATGTTCCTCCCTGACTAGGAAATATTGGTCCGGGGCACCTGTTAAAACCATACACTGATTGTGAACAAAATATATGCCTATGTAGAATTCAGCACACTTTTCAATAGTTTTCTCAATGGTTGTGTTTAATCGGATTGTTGTTCTACACCCAAAATTCAATATGGCCATCGTCCATCTTAAGACATCATGTAGTCTTCTAAGGCATATTTGTTGGAAATGTTGGATGGGTTCCTATCCATGTTAACTGGTTCTTCACAATTTCAACCACCTCGGATAATCTTTTCTGGAATTCCGATGAGCTGAGTGCTAGTTCTTTTGATCTAGCCTCAATTTGTTTAATTCTGTCCATCTCCCCTGCTAGTCTCAACAAAACCTGATTTATCTCATTTTGCAGCACCAAGGCTTGATTCCAAAAAGGGGTGATATCCATATGTTTCTCCTTTGCCACCTAAATTTGTTCTCTCAGTAAAAGGTTATGAGCTTTTAGCTCCTCTACTCTCTTGCTCGCTGCATCTCCTTATGTTCTTCTTCCGCAACCTGCTTCTTGAGATATTTATTTTCTCCTTCAATGATATTTACTGATAATACCATAGCATCCTTGTCAGATTGTAAAATTTGGCATGCCTCTCTTAACTTCTCAATCTCACTAAGAATATCTTCATGCTTCCTCTTCAGGATTTGTCCCTCGCCTCTTTCCTTCTTCAGAGTTTCCTTCATTTAAAAAACCTTCTTATTATATTGTTCCAAATCAGTCATTATTTTATCCAAATTATCTTCATTTGGAAGGGCCGATGCTACACTTGCCTTTGCAAGGAATCTTGGGTCCTTGTCAGTCCCATGGACAATTGTTTTCTCAGTTACCATGATTCCTTGCTTTTACACGGTGTCCACCTTCTTCTTAGTTCTCATGACGATTCCTTTCTTATTTTTTTCATAAAAAATGGTATTTAAATTAGCTATCTCCTGCTCTTGAGATGGGATGAAAGGGATTATCCCAAATCCTAATGTCGAAGTTGGATATTCTATGGATGTGCTACTATATGGGATAGATGATTATAACAGATCATCATTAGACTGAGTCTGCTCCAGATTTGCACGATCTTCTTCCTCATGCTCTTTTTTTCGAAGCTCTTTAGGTGCTTTCTCTGCCTAGTATCTTTCTCAGTCAGTTGCTTCCAATCTTGATTTGTCGGATCTCAACTTGAGTGCATTAAAATTTTGTTGTGAAAAGAATGTGTGTAACAGGTTAATTAATGGAACAGCATTAACAGAAATTAAATGCTTAGAACAGAACAGAAATTAACAACCAGACTGATAGGCAGATATAAACGAAACACAGAAACAGAGAGTCACAAACAGAAGTTGATAACGGAGTTCACCCCCTCCACTGGGCTATGTCTCCGGGTCCCTCTCCAATGGGTACCGATCCAATTAATCCTTTTGAAATGGTACAAAAAATGGTTCTGGAAAACAACTTCAGCAACTATAAAATAGAATGCTTTACAAAGTCTTGAAGACCTCTCTTCTGGAAATTATAATTAGCATTCAAGGACAAAGAAAACTAACTATAACAGAGAATGTCAACTTTTACAGAAATAGCATCTGGGCACTGCGCAGCAAAAGCTCTCTAAGCTTCTCATATAGAGAAACGATGCTCTGCGCTCTCAAACACTCTGTCTATCCCATCTCCACTGCCTGGAAATTGTGGCCAGCGTCCTCTATTTAAGCATTTTGCGAGAGGAGCCATAACGGACCACAGCTGTCATCTTCTTTATCAATGTTACAACCATATGCTAAACTGAATCATGCCATCCCGCCAAGTCGCTGCCCAAGCGTTAGGTGACCACGACGTTCCATATCCCCGAAATGTTGCAACCAACTCCACGCACATGTGCTGAATCACAACATGTTGCCATGACTTGCAACTGGGCTATGCCACGTACCGTAACCATTTGATGTCCCCACCCACTTCGCAGCATAAAATGTCGGGGCATACGAAGACTCCGCCATATACCCGATTCACTGTCGCAGCCTATAAATGTTGCGACATATAAGGACGTCGCCGAACCATTCGATATTCAGCTGGTCAGTGCGCAAACTGCGCGGCCCATGCCACAACTGTGCGGCAAGTGATAATGTGCGCGGCATGCGATAAGCTGCGCAGCATGCGATAAGCTGCGCAGCATGCGATAAGCTGCACGACATGCGATAAGCTGCGCGGCTGTTCACATAATGTCTAGCATACAATAAACCTTGTACCATATTGGATCAGTATAAATTAAAGATGAATAATCCACAGGATCACTCCTCTCCAATGGAGAACTTTTGGACCACCAAAAGCTTGAATCATTCGGCAAGTAAGTGAGGATACAGCTCCCTCACTTTTCCAATCTCCATCCATCTTGCTTTGCTAGGATGCATGCCTTTAAGCCCCACTCGAAGGTACTCAGCATTCCCCCTTCGTGAAGTTCTTACATTTCTGTCAAGAATAACATCATCCTGCAACTCTTTCATGTATTCAGGTGCCAAATCATCAACTGAAGGAATCTGTATGTTATTTTCTTCATCCATGATCATAGGAGGCTCATACAGTTTAAGATTCTCAACATTGATAACTGAATAAATTTGCATGTATGGAGGTAAATTCAAGCGAAAATCATTAGTATCGATCTTTTCCAAGATCTCAAAAGGACCATACCGAATAGGTTTAAGCTTTTTACCTTCACCTTTCATCCTTTCTTTGGTGATATGTAACCAAACTCTGTCACCAACCTGAAATTGATGATCAATTTGATGCTTGTCATGCCTGGCTTTGTACTTTTCCTGGCTCTTCTCCAACTGTTCCTGAACTGCCTGCTGCACTGCTTGGATTCTCTAGATGAACTTTAAAGCTTTATCTACATCATGATGTCCATCCATTACATCTTTTCCAAAAGAGAAATCCATAGGTGTTCTTGGCAGATAACCAAAACAAGTTTCAAAAGGAGATTTCTTCGTGGAAGAATGAACTGCATGATTGTAAGCACGCTGTATATACTGCAACTACTCATCCCAATGTTTAGGATGTTTACTACAATATCCTCTGAGCAGCTGAACCACTGCCCTGTTCGCTACCTATGTTTTCCCATCGGTCTGTGGATGAAAAGTTGTACTTTTCTTAAGTTTAGTATCCATAAGCTCCCATAAAGTTGACCAGAATTCTCCCAAGAACTGGGAATCTCGATCAGATACAATAGACATGGGTAGCCCAAAATGTACCCAAACATTCTGAAAGAATAAGTGAGTTGTTTGTTCAACAGTGATCTGTTTATTACATGGCATTAAGATACACATTTTGCTGAATCTATCCACAACAACATATAAATAATCATGCCCTTTTCTAGACATAGGTAGTCCTCCTACAAAGTCCATAGAAATGCTTTCCCAAGGACGAGAAGAAACTGGAAGAGGAGTGTACAAACCCAATTTCCTATTACTAGGCTTGCTTGTTGCACACATAACACAACCCCTTATATATTTAGCTACAGTTTCTTGCATCTGAGGCCAATAACAATGATTCTAGAATATAGACAATGTTTTACTTACACCAAAATGTCCTGCAATCAATGAACTATGCGCCTCTCGGATCACATGCACTCTTTCTTTCTCTGGAATACAGATTTTACCAAGATGATACAAGAGTTGATTATGCACATAATAGTTCTCTTCCTGTTTACCATGTATTAGTGATGCATATACTTTTTTAAAATCTTTATCTTCTGCATACTGTTCAATATAACTTTCATGTGTTAATGAATTGTTTTGAAGAATGATTGAAGCATTTGTAGGAGGCCTTGATAACATGTCTTCTACCTTATTATGAATCCCCTTTTTGTACTTAATTACAAGATGAAACTATTGTAAGAATCCCATCCATCTTAAATGCCTACTTTGTTGTATTTTAGTCTAATATTGTAAATATTGAAGTGGCTAATGATCAGTGTGTATGACTATTTCTTTTCCCATGATATAATGTTTCCACTTCTTCACACTCTGTACTAAATCATACAATTCTTTGTCATAGGTCGGATAGTTACTTACCATGGTAGAGAATGTTTCTGAATGATAACAAACTGGCTTTCTCCCTTGCATCAAAACCGCTCCCATGGCACAACCGCTGTCATCAGTTTCGATCTCAAATGGCTGTTGCAAATCTGTCAATGTCAGAACTGGTGTTGTGCTAATATTTTCCTTCAAAGTGTTGAAGGCTCTCTGATTCCTGCCTCCCCACTGGAAAAGCTCCTTAACACTTGTCAATGCATGTAAAGGCACAGCAATGGAAGAAAACCCCAAAATGAATTTTCTCCAATACTGAACCGCACCCAAAAAACTTCTGATTTCAGTAACGGTGTTAGGCCATGGCTAGTTTACAATGACATCGACCTTGGTTGGGTCCACTCGCAGGTGGCCTCCACCAATAATATGGCCTATATATACTAAAGAAGTTTTAGCAAAGTCACATTTAGACATTTTTACATAAAGCTTCTCCTTCCTCAGTACATCTAAAATTTTCTTCACATGTACAATGTGTTCTTCCCACGTTTTACTAAACACAAGGATATCATCTAGATATATAATTACAAAATCATCAATGAATGAACGAAAGACATCATTCATGACCCGCATGAAAGTAGCAGGAGCGTTACATAGCCTAAAAGGCATCACAAGCCATTCATACAAACCCTGTTTTGTTTTAAAAGTTGTTTTCCAAGCATCATTTTCAGCAACACGGATTTGATGATACCCACTACGCAGATCTAATTTTGTAAAATAAGTTTCATGTTGCAGCTGATCAAGCAAATCATCAATGCAAGGAAGAGGATACATGTTTTTAATGGTGATTTTGTTAAGGGCCCTATAGTCGATGCACATCCTCCAAGACCCATCCTTCTTCAGAACCAAGACTATAGGAGAGCCACAAGGAGAAGTGTTGGGCCAGATGACCCCCTTCTCAATCAACTCCTGAACCTGCTTCTTGATTTCCTCGTTCTGCATCACAGACATCCGATACATAGCTATGTTCGGGAGTGGCACATCCTGCTGCAAATGTATCTCATGCGGAATCTCTCTCTTGGGCGGTAACCCCTTCTGATCTCGAAACAAATCATCATACTCAGAAATGACGTCAATCAGTTCAGATTTATGCTTAGGGTCACACCCTTCAAAATATTTAGAGATCTCATCATTTTTTACCTTAACCATCATTAACACAAAATTCTTACTAGCATTTACCAACCTCTTTATTTGTCCTGCAGAGACTATTGCTAGATTGGTTTTTATCTTATGTGCTCGTACAATATATTCTGCACCATCTTTAAAGAGATGATATTTGTTCTGCTCTCTATAAAAGACTGCTTTCCGGTCATACAAATATGGACTCCCAAGTACAATTCCACAAATGTCAAGTGGTACTACATCTAGTTCTACCTCATCTATGAATTTTTCAGTAATTGCAAACTTCAATACACATTTCTTTGTAACTTGCAATCATGTATCATTAGTAACCCAACCTAGAGGATAAGGTTTTTCATGAGGTATAGTAACTAAATGCAATTTCTTAACCACTTCTTCGGATATCAAATTTACTTGTGAACCACTATCAAACAATGTATCAATCTTTGTGTGACTTGCAATGACACGAACATGAAACAGTGCACTTCTATCTCTCTCATTTTGCTTATAAGTAGATGGAAGATTTGTACTTGCACTAGAACTTGATTTTGTATCAATGGGAAGTGAGATACCTTTATTCTTACCCTGGATCCCGACAGCTGTAAATTTTGTTTCATCACCTGAATCGGATCCTAAGTCCTGAATAACTGTTGCAGTATCTTTTGCTTTGTCGTTATCTTTGTTTCCTCCGTACTTCTTTGGCCTTAACTCTGGATGAAGTTTCCAACACTTAGAGACGTCATGTCCCTTCTGACAATGCGAACATGTAGGCTTTTCACCCTCTTTCTTAACAGTAGCCATCTTCTTTTTTCCCGTATCTTGACCTTTCGATTTGCTGTCAAATTTAAAGGATTTCTTCATAAAAGTATCATTAGTATGCTTTCCCCTAGCTTCTAAATGTGTAGCTTGAACACATACATCATCCAAGGTACTGGGGTTAAACATTAACAAGGTATGTCGCAGATAAGAATACATACCACCAATGTACTTAAGAAGAGTTTCCTGGGTATCTAATGCAACATTCAATGCAATAGCCCTCTTTCTAAATTCATGAGTATATTCTTGAATGCTTTGTCCTTTAGCTTGTCTAAAAGTCTGCCAGCTCATCATTAATTGCTGCATTTGACCTAAAGGATAAAATTGCTTCCTTAATACTTCAATGAACTCATTCCAAACTGAAATAATTTTACCATTCTTTCGAAGATCTTGCTGAATCTTGCTCTCCCACCAAGTAAGAGACATTCCACTCATTCTAAAAGTGGCCAATTGAATCCTGGAAGGGTCATCAGTAATGCCCTGCACCCTACAATATACTTCAAGCTGCTTGATCCAATTGTCTAACTTTTCAGCATCTAAATCTCCATTATAAATTGGCAATTCAAATTTTACATCCAATTTGAAATAAGGCATATTAGGACTTGCATTATTCGAATGAGAAGTATGAGAAGAAGAGGAAGTTTGGTTAATGTCAGGAGGATCACCATCATCTCCTACCCCTTTACCCTTTTCTTCCTGCTTCACTTCTGCATCTTTGGATGAATATCCTTCTTCTTTCTTCTTCCTTTCTGCTCGCTCATCGAGTAGAATTTCCATCATGGCTTTCATGCTCATAAAAGCCTCCAGAAACTCAATTTATGAAATAACAGGTTTTTCTCGTTCTGTATGTTCTTCTTCTTCCCCTCGTGGAGAAGACATGGTTCTTGAGAATGTTCTCCTGGAGCCAACCTCAAGATCTCCTTCAACTAATTCACCACGCTTTAACCTGAACCTAGTAAGCATTCACAAACTTGCACAAGCAGTCAACCAGCTCTGATACCATAATATGATCTGTCGGATCTCAACTTGAGTGCGTTAAAAGTTTGTTGTGAAAAGAATGTGTGTAAGAGGTTAATTAATGGAACATCATTAACAGAAATTAAATGCTTAGAACAGAACAGAAATTAACAACCAGACTGATAGGCAGATATAAACGAAACACAGAAACAGAGAGTCACAAACAGAAGTTGATAACAGAGTTCACCCCCTCCACTGGGCTAGGTCTCCGGGTCCCTCTCCAATGGGTACCAATCCAAGTAATCCTTTTGAAATGGTACAAAAAATGGTTCTGGAAAACAACTTCAGCAACTATAAAACAGAATGTTGTACAAAGTCTTAAAGACCTCTCTTTTGGAAATTATAATTAGCATTCAAGGACAAAGAAAACTAACTATAACTGAGTGTGTCGACTTTTATAGAAACAACATCTGGGCACTGCGCAGCAAAAGCTCTCTAAGCTTCTCATACAGAGAAATGATGCTCTGTGCTCTCAAACACTCTATCTGTCCCATCTCCACCGCCTGGAAATTGTGGCCAGCGTCCTCTATTTCAGCGTTTTGCGAGAGGAGCCATAACGGACCACAGCTGTCATCTTCTTTATCAACGTTACAACCATATGATAAACTGAATCATGCCATCCCACCAAGTCGCTACCCAAGCGTTAGGTGACCACGACGTTCCATATCCCCGAAACGTTGCAACCAACTCCACGCACATGTGCTGGCTCACAACACGTTTCCATGACTTGCAACTGGGCTACGCCATGTACCTAACCGTTTGATGTCCCCACCAACTTCACAGCATAAAATGTCGGGGCATACGAAGACTCCGCCATATACCCGATTTGTTGTAGCAGCCTATAAATGTCACGGCATATAAGGATGTCGTCGAACCATTCAATATTCAGCTGGTCGGTGCGCAAACTGTGCGGCCCATGCCACAACTGCGCGACAAGCGATAATATACGCGGCATGCAATAAGCTGTGCGGCTGTTCACATAATGTATAGCATACAATAAACCTTGTACCATATTGGATCGGTATAAATTAAAGATGAATAATCCACCGGATCAAATCTTAACCTTTCAACCTCTTCCTAATTTTTCTGTGCCTCTTCTTCTTGTTTCCTTTTCTGAGCTTCTTCTTGTGCTCTCCTTTTCTCAGCTTCTTCTTCTGCTAACCACTATTCTTATTCCTGCGATAGTTTGAGTGCCTCTTCTTGTCTTTTCTTCGTTGCTTCCTCTTCTTGTTTCTTTTGTTGGTCAGCAGCTTTTCCCTTGCCGTCTATGGTTGTTATCTTTTTCTTGAATGTTTTTCTTAGGGCTATCATATTTCAATCATTGTGGAAAATTTCTTCATTTTTATCCCAGTAATTTGTGTACTCAAAATGTACCCCTACTGCTGTACAATTGTTAACAACCTTATCTTCAGAATTGTTTCTATGAAAGCTCATTTCTCCAAAGTGAAAGTACTCTAACTTCTTTCCAAATCCGGTGCACTCTTCACCTTGGAGAACTTATAACTACCTACATAGAATGAGAGTGGTGGGTATACAGCCTTCTTCTGATCAAAAAGGAAGTTCCCAATCCCGTCAATGTACAGCTTCCTCACCACTTCCTTGTGAACAACATAGTCTGTGGCATATCTTGATAAAAGAGAAGGGTCCCTAGTTCCACCAAACATCCTTAGGTATAGATCTTCTTCTGTTAGGTAATAATGACCGTTATCCTCTACAAACTTCAAGGCTTCTTCAGACATGCAGTCACACTCGGAAAGGAATATTAATCTATATAGTGTGGCATTATGAAATCTTCGCAAATACTCTTATAATGGCTGAAATATTTATGTGCCCAAAATAACTGATATGTAGAATAAACAGGAGTTTTGGTCTTATCCTACTACAACTTCAAGGCTGGGAAATTTTGTGTGCACATAATAAAATCAATTAGAAAAGAGCTCATATAGAACTCTAACTTCTTTTGTGAGATCCCTCCAAGCATTGCGCTTATGCATGAGGACAGGCTGTTGGATATTATATTGGCTCAGTTAAAAATGGTGCTCTGAGTGGCCACAAAGAAAATCACTGGCACCCAGCTTAATTTGTAGCATTTCATGTTTGCTCACCCGAAGATCCTGTTCAGCATTAATGTTAGCAGCCTATAAGTAGTGCGCAAGTTCGCAGTTTCATATTCCCCATAAGGTGTTGTACGAAACTGCTTCCCGGGAACCATCATTCTTCGGACATTGTCCAAAATATCCAGGTCAAGACCTTTTAACCACTCCTTTGTTAGATAAGTTTGAGGGGTGGGTAGCTTGCAGGCCTGGGATACATAATTTGGGCTATAAGCGACAAAACCTTGTCCTTCCATATTTGATAGAATCATTTTGGTTACGTTGTCCTTTGGGAGGATCCATCCTATTACTTCTACACATGGAAAAAGTTTCGGTCGCGTGACAACCTTCATAATCACTGACCTCTCTATGTTTGTATATATTGGAAAATCCTCTAACCTCATATCTGGGATGCTCTGATTGGTGATCATTCGGTAGATCTCCCCCCATCTATACTCAGGTTCACTACCAGTGACAGCCTTGGTATCTTTGTATATAACTTCAACTCACGTTATTACCTCTACCTATGGATCCTCATCCGCGGCTTGCACCTCCGTCTTCCCTTTCCCAAGCATATCGCTATATAGATGGCGAGGTTGTTTAAATCATAAAACAATGTGTCAGTTTGATTCATTCCGAAAGCATATAATTGTGACTTATGAATTTGAAACTGCATATAACCAAAAACAAAAAACCAAGTTTCAACCAAACGACTTACCAAATCATCACGATACATCTTAGCCTGTTTTTTATTTCAACCCCAAGTCATTTAATATCGAATCGAAAACTTAAAGAACAGATTCAAGCCTTTTCAGGAGAAATACTAGACAAGACTTGCAGCCATGTAGACTCCATTTCATGATCCCTAAGGACTGTATCACGAAAATGCATCTCTTTGGGCGTATCAAACCCAACACCATTGATAAGTAAGAGAAAAATAGAGGATGCTGGGAGGAGAACCTACATGGGTAACCAGGGTTTTCACCCAAAATGAAAATTTCCTCCCACGGCACTCCACAAAAATGCTCATTCCAACCTGGCCAATGGCCACAATCCCACCACCCTCAAATTGGTGAAATGAAGGAGTGGTGCAGACGACAAAACGCTTGTCTTCCCACAGTCCTCCTACTGCAAAAGCCTGTCAAAGAAGATCTCATGGCAAGAGTTGGGGAAAAATGGCTAGGGAAGGTAGGAAAACCAGTGGCCCTGGCTAATCCAAAAGAACAAATCTTCACAACTAAGAAAATAAAATTGACCTCGGTGTCTAAATAACCTCCGCAAAAAAATGGGAAAAAACCTAACCCTACCAAGTTATGACAACAAAACCGCCAAGGCATCAGAATGAGCAATGGGTAAGATCCTTCCTGGATGTTGAAACGAGTTGGAAGAAGCGTGGTCCCCGTTGGCTAGATCCGCTCAACGAATGACAGCTGTGCAGACTCAAACGGCCAATAATAACTGTAAAATGTTTCCTTATGGGCTTAAATAAGCTTAAAAATAAGAGTAAGCATGTAATAAATGGGCCTTGGACGAAAAACCCCATTGGCACCAAAGCTATTATCAGAACCAATCTTGAGAGCAACAACGAGAGCTTTGGATGAAAGAATGGAACGGGCCCAATGTCATTCGGGTGGATACATACTTAATTTGCCGAAACAGGAAAAAGTCTTAAAAACCCATCGGTAAAACACTTACATCGGCATCGGGGAACTCCTTAGAAATATTATCAATTACGCATTAGACTATGCATCTAAGGCATCAGCAAGGGATTCACCATCAGACTCTTCAGAAGAATCAAGGACAAACAACAGAAATGGCAGGCAGGTAAAAAAAAAACTCTTCCGCGAACATCAGAAACTGAAACAACAAGACAACCTGGTGCGTCGAAAAGACTGCTAATAGCCAACTAGGAAGCATCGCAAAATGTTTTCCAATATCATCGATACCACAGACCAAAGTAGATCCAACGAATTGGTAAAATTTTATAAGTCTTCCGAAAGCGCAAGAAACAATGATTTGGCAGGCCTTCAAATAACTTCTCTGCTACGTCAGATAAACTCTATGAGTTCATCCGATGCATCGGGTGGAAAAAAGAATTTTTCATTTGCAAAAAACTAAGTTATGAAGAAACTTTTGGAGGATAAAGGTAGACTTTCAAGGCTTTCTAAAAACTATAACTTCAAAGAAAGAGTAGGGGGCCCTAAAATATAAAAAAAATTGGGATGGTGGTTGTAGTAGCAACAATTGGCGACTAACTGGCGAACACAGATCTCTGAACAACTGAGTTTTGAAACAAAAACTACTTTATGACCTTTTTTCTAGATCCATTTGCCTCATTTTCTTTCAACAATTCTTTAATCACCCAGACCTTCAAGAAATGCAAGATTCAGAAATTGTCATTGATTTCAGTCCCAATGGATAAGGCAACCAGGATTTCAAAGTCTTGATAACTCTTCCAAGTCCAATATATGCGATTCATTTACCTCTGCATTTGGTTACTTTTGGCCAGGACACCATAGGATCGTAACAGGATTAGGACAAGTATATTCATTTGTTCCTTGTTCCCATGCCTTTTGCATTCTTTTGATGCTTTCATACTTTTGTCTGATGAGTCTTCCCGGATTGCTTTTTCTTACACTTGAGATTTGATTTAGGTTCTTCCATCAATAGTGTCCTTTTGTGTGAGTGATATTTTGTTCAACTCACGGACAGAGAAGAACCTTTTAGCAGTCCTTTTATTTATTGATTTATGCTTTTGCACTTTCTGAGATATCCTCTTCTCTGGGAAATTTTGACTCTCGAGCCTTTTTGGCTTTAATTTATAGCATGGGATTATTTTGAATACCATAAGCCTGTCTGCCCTACTTCCTTTCCATGGATCCTAGGCTGCAAGCTTCCTAGGGCAGATATTATGGTCAAGTGGATGGAGCCTTAGAATAGTATTCAAGACTTCTTCAGCCTTGGTTATTCAACAGGATTTAAAACAGGACTTCAATGTGTTCCAAAAATAACTTTATTTCCAAGATATATCAGATTAAAGAATCATGTAATAATAAATTCTCAAATAGACAACATTCAATAAGCAGTTCATGGCTTTAAAATATCCACAGTTTGTTCAAAACCCAATGTATTCCAGCACCAAATGATGAGCTGGTTTATTTAAAATGAACTAGACTAAAGCATAGAAACAAAACATCAATGAATGACATAAAGTAAATCAGAAATCAAAAGAAAAAAAAAACTAAATAAATCAATTAAACAAAGGTTTATTTATATATAGACAGGTTCTCTCAAAAGACTAGGTGAAGTAAGGTTTGAGAACCAAGGCATTTACAGGCAGATTCTCTTCCTGTCCTTGCAAATCCTGAAGTTTATATGTCGAGGAACCTAACTTTGCAGAAATCAGAAATGGGTCGACCCAGAGATGTTGAAACTTAGTGTTCTTACCCTTTTCATCATGCGGGTGATCCCACTTTAGAACTAAATCTCCAACTTCGAAACTCTTATTTCCAGACTTACGCTTTTCAAACCATATCTTTACAATCTCTTGTCGATGCTTGAATCTCTCTTTAGCTTTAAACCTAGACTCTTATAGCTTAAGCAAGGTATTGATTCTGACTTGTAATACTTCACTGCTAGATCCTCTTAAAGCTTGGGCTAATTGGGAGGGCGGGAGCAAAATGTTTGGTGGCAAAATGGTTTCCTTTCCATAGACTATATTTTAAGGTGAGACTCCTAATGAGTTCTTTGGTGTGACTCTATCAGCCCAGAGTGCATCCGGGAGAGCTATATGCCAACTCCTTTGTTTTTCTATGACAGTCTTCTTCAGAATTCTAATAAGATTTTTATTGGTAGATTCAGCTAATCCATTACCTTGGGGATAATAATTAGCAGAATAATGTAACTTCATTCCTTTATCATTGGCAAATTCTGTAAGTTTAATTGATGAGAAATAATATGCATTGTAAAAAACCGGGGAAATTGGAACCCCAAACCTGGTCATAATATGTTCTTGTGGGAAGTCTATCACTGCATATTCATTTACTTTTCATAGTGGAATGGCTTCCACCCATTTGGTGAAGTAGTCAGTAGCTGTAAGGATGTATTTGTGTTGTAGAGAGGAATTAGGATTGATCTCTCCGATAATATCAATTCCCCACTATTCAAATGGTTCTGAAACCAAGACTGGTTGTAGTGGACCAGCTGCTCTAACAAGCCTTCCTCGACTTCGCTGGCAAACATCACATTTCCTTACATATGCATGTGTGTCTTTGAACAAGGTTGGCCAATAGTATCATGCCCTTAAGATCTTATGGGCAGTGGTATCTCCTGAATAATTCCCTCCATCAAGACCATCATGCAATTCTTTAACTACTTTAGCCGCATCTTCCTATTCTAAACATCTCAAAAAAACTCCATCGTAGTTATTTCTAAAAAGAAATCCCTCAATGAATTGATAGGAGGTTGATTTCAGTTGTAGTGCTCTTCTTTGCTTTGAACTCCAATGTTCCAGTAAATAACCTTGATGGAGATAATGTATCAAGTCTCTATACCATGATTCTAGAGCTGTAAAAATGGGACACATATCAATCATATGAACTTCGGCTTCATTATCCCAATCACTTTCCTCACCATATCGACTCTCAGCCATTAGTTTCTAAAGTCCTTATCCTTTAATAATGGTTTTCGGTTTAAACTCTAAATCATATTCTTGTAGAGTCGTAACCCAATTTCCTCTTCTCTAGCCCAGCTCCTTTTATACGAAAAGGCTTCGAATTGCTGTGCAAAACAACCACTTTAGTCCAATTCTTAAGTATATATGGCCCGAATTGATTTACTGCTTTAAACACTGTGTAATATTTCTTATCGATGGCGAGATAGTTCAATTCAGCACCTTGCATACCAGTTCTCATAAATGAAATTGCGAATTCATCTCCCCCTTCTTCCTTTTGCATTAGCACCGCTACAAGCAAATTATCAAAAGCAAAAGTGTACAATATGAAATATTTATTGAAATCAGGAATTCTAAGTGAAGGTGCATGTGCTATTGTTGTTTTGATATTAGTAAATGCATAATTTTCTACATCAATCCATTTAAACTATACATTCTGCTTAAATATGAGAGTTTTTTATGTACACGCAAGTTTCCTTAAGGAAACCCACGTGTTCCACTTTTTACACGCGACTTGTTCTATACCAGCATAGATCCAAATCCTAGGCTCTATCAAGCACCGAGATGGATCAAATATCTGGGGGTGCAAACCTCTTCTTAGGTATCCATTGATTTGATTCAAACCAAAAGACACATTTTTTTATTTAAGGTCCACATATAATATTTTTATTATTAATATTTAATATTATTTATGGCCGACATATAATATTTTTTATTATTTTTTATTTTTTTAGGAACTAACATTTCATCATTTCCATACACATGGTTTTAAAACCATATGCAAGGCCCTCCTACAACCATGGGTTGTTTAGGAGGCCTTGCACATGGTCTTAAAACCATTTGTAAGGCCCTCCTAAACCATGTACAATAAAACCATGGGTTGTTTAGGAGGCCTTGCACATGGTCTTAAAACCATTTGTAAGGCCCTCCTAAACCATGTACAATAAAACCATGGGTTGTTTAGGAGGCCTTGCAAATGGTTTAAAAACCATGTGCAAAACCTCCTAAACCATGTACAATAAAACCATGAGTTGTTTAGAATGTCTTGCACATGGTTTTAAAACCATGTGCAAGGCCAACATTTTTTTGCGGATAATTCAATTTTGTGTTTTTTTCTTGACACACATTTTTTTTTACGGATAATTAAATTTTTACTTTTTTATTGTTTTGTTAGGTAGGAAGATTATAACATCTCCCCCATATTAGATTGTTTTATTTTGGCCTATTAGAAAATTTATTTCCCATAATATTCACTATCACTATTATTTTTCTGCCGACATGTTATAAACGTTACATCATGTTACAAGATCTCTCCCATAATATTCACTATCACTATTATTTTTTGTCGACATGTTACAAATGTTAGTAACGTTACATCACGTTACAAGACCTCCCCCATACTGGACTGTAGAGCGCCTCTCAGCGCAATAATACTCGCATGTTCCCTAAATATGCAACTATTGTTACTGCAACCCACGTGTACCCCTTGAACACGTGACTGTTGTCTCTGAAACCTACATGTGTTTCCTGTAGATGTAAAAAAAAAGACGTTTTTCAAAATTCGGGTAGTTTAGGTGGTTATGCAACTGACTCCTTCAATTGTAACTACTTTGTCTTCGACCCTATCTCTTCAAAATTGTATAAATAGAGGTAGGGAGGTCCATGAGAAGAGACTAGAATCTTTGCATTGTTATGCTGGAGGAATTTGGACTCTCTTTTCCCCCTCCTTTTCCCTAGTATCTTTCTCCTTGTGTTGCAGAGCTTGGACGATGAGTTCCTTGGAGAAGAGAAGCAGCAGAACCAAATCAAGGTTTCGTGAGGTGCCCAACTTGAAGAGAAGGTATATTTGTACTTATTTTCATGATTAATAAAAGATGTGATGTCCTTCTTCTTCCCAAATCATTGTTCAATGTGTGATTGAATCTCTATTTATGATCATATGATGATGTTAATCATGTTATTATTTCATGTTTATTTGATTATCATTGCTTTATATGTGGTCATATTGGTTTGAGGAAGGTATAATGTGTTTTGCAAGTCTCTTGGAGCAAGAGGATCAAGAAGAGGATTGAAGGGCTGCTTGGATCAACCTTCGTTTGTTAAGGTATGAATCATTCTAATCTATGAATCTTGTTTACATTTGCTTGCAGAACCATTTGCAACTCTCTTTCAACCCCAGTACATTGATGGCCTCTTAAACCCTAGACATAGGAAAATTTCATCTATAACAAAGAGCTTAAGGGGTATAGGACACAATAATGCATGATTTTAATTCTCGTACCCTTTCTAACTGATTCTACAAATTTATTTTGGCAATAGGGAAAGAAGGACAAAAATACTAGGAAACCGATGTTAAAACAACCAAGGGTATATGACACTTTGGCTCTCCAAATGTTATACGACCCTCCAAAATTTCAGAACAGAGTATGGGGATTTATATCAGACATCAGTGGATGTAAATAATATTGGGTAATAGAACTTCAAACTGGTTATAAAGTACAACATTCGTATGATAACTTTCAGTAAAATTGCTTAGAGGGAAATGACATTGCTAGCTCCATTTTAACTCATAAAAAGTACATGAAATAGTTTAGAACATGACATGATGAATGGAGACCATATACAGAATATAAATTGATTCTGCAACAGCATTAACATTATATAAATTCCTTAATACATATCAGATATATAACTCCTTCAAAAAAGAATCTAGACACATGAAAACTAGGCATTAGAACTCATGGGAATGCAAGCCTTTCACACATGGGTTTCTGATATGTAGACTTACAGAGAATATGGAAATTATATTACAGAGATATGCATCATATATTTCTTTCCAATCATCATCAAACTCATATAAATTTCCTCATACAAATAATTTATGCAACTCTTTCCAAAATGGAAGCCAAATCCATGAAAACTAATCATTCAAGAGCATGGGAATGCAAGCCTTTCATACATGTATTTATGATATTTCGACCTACATAGCATATGGACATGATATTACATAGCCATACATCATATCTCACATCTTGGGCATCAAATATACTAATAAAAACGCAATAACCACTCCAACACGTGCACCCTCAACATGAGAGTGTGGGGAATGGAGAAGAAGGAATAAGAGAATAGGGGAATAGATGAGAATTTGATTGTATGTTCCTTCGAACTACAACTAAAACTTCTTCATTAATCTCCAATGATAGGTGTGAATGGAGTCTCCATAAACCAACTTGTAAAGGAATCCAACTCCCTCGAAATTGGTTCATAAGCAAGGAGAGTGAACACCCATCGTGCAATGGACAAGCAAAAGATCTCCAAAATTCTAAAGGCCAATTAAAAAATGATTAAAATTTATTATCCTTCCTCATTACATCCTTTTATTAACTTATTGAGGCCTCCTAAGTTAAAATTTCCCTCCATGGGCTTCCTCCAACTCATCATAGTGGCTTAGTAACTCTCATGACATTCGTCTTCCTCTTCATGCTCCAATTATTTCCTCGATTCGAATGGCTGCCTCTAACTCCCAAATTAGACCTATTGGTGGATATTTTTAGCCCTCTCATGTCATATTCTTCATATGTCTACAATCAGGTCTGAATCTTTCATACTTGTCATAGAATCTTTCATCATTTGTTTTCATATAGTGCATGGAATCTCCTTCAAAGTGGCACACATTGTCTTCTAGTATCTTCATATTTCATGGGAGTTAATATCCTTTACCAATTCAAATTCCTTGGCTTATTATATTCTATTTGACACCAGATCACCCTCCAATAATGTTATATTACCCATGTGTTCAAATTTGGATGAAGATCATGCCAAGTGTGTGGGAAATCTAGTCATCCAAAGGCTTCACAAGCTTCAAAGTGTCTTCATGAACCCATGCCACATTATTTTCTTATCATTTATCATTTATATGACCCATTTAAATGTGAATATGGTAAACTAAAATTATTTTGGTTCCCATAGCCCCTTATTACAAAATTTATGTCTACATCTCAACCTAGGGAACTAGTAGATTAGTGAAACATCATTTGCAAGTAGTCTTATTTGGAAATTATTTAATTGGGGACATGACAATCCTCCCCACTCAAGATTGATTTTCCTTAAGAAATTTCAAACATGGATTTTTAGTAACCTTCTTTCCTTCCAAAACTTTGCTTCAAACCTTAGTTGGAATTTGAGTAGTAGCACTCATGTACTACAATTGTGTGTTTCCAAAAGTAAAGATATGTGGATCTTTGCATATTGATATATCCTACAACATCACCACTAACACCAAAAGGATTAATCAAATCCATTAAAACAAAATATGCACAAATAATCTTTACCTCCATCTTTTGGAAACCTTTTCTGAACTTTCAGCCCTTTTTGCTTCTGTATAATTGTCACATGCCCCAATTTCGTAAAATTATGTAAATTGTTTTATTATATTTTTGAAACATTATGTTAAACTTAATCCTAAGTATGGATTGATGACTCAGCAGAGTCAACAGTAATGGAGTGTAATTCAGAATATTTTATTATCAATAAATAAATTATGGAGACAACAGCATGGGAGAGCTGTTAAAAGAGGTTACTGGTCAAACTGGTGGATGGAACTAGGTGGAAAGGCAAAAGACAAGTGGCAGCATCCTCAAACACTTCCTAAGTTGCAGGTGGCAACTTCCCTATATTTGGGGTCATGATTCCCCAAGAAAGTGGAATCAAAGCAGGTGGCTCATTAAATGACAGTTAACCCAACAAAGACCTAGGCAATCTTTTAAAAAGTACTCAATGAAGAGAAATGAGGCTACTCAGATATTTTCCAGAGAGAATTCATTCAGGTGAATGTTATTCAGGAAATTCATTGAGGAAGAGGGAAAATATAGTAAGGAAGTTGTTCTAGGAGGATTACTGCAGTAACTTGGTTGTATTACAGCTTTTTGGGCTAAGAGAACTGACTGATAGTTCTGAGTTAATACTGATTTTGAAGACTCGTATATGACTTTGCTGCACCTAGTTCCATCCAGGGAGACCAGAGAAAGCTCGGGGGTCCTGAGAAGTCGCTGTCTGAGCGCTCTTCAGGAGTTGGTAGGGAGGAACGGCCTCCCATTGCTGTTGTTGTCGACAGCTTAAACAGGTTCTGTCACTTATTTCTTTATGTTTACTAAGTACGAATGGATGCATGTTATGTTTATTTTATATGTCTGAGGAGTTAATTAGTTTAGTAAAGTTAGTATCTCAGAATATCAGTAGTTTAATCTGTTAAGAGTTACTGTGTTTTTCCACATCTGGGATCACCAGGCCGTACTCTAGCACAGTACCTCGGTATTTTGAAGTAATATCCTTCTGAACCAAGTTTCCTATTTAGTTACCTTCAGTAACTACAAGTATTTCAGGAATTTGTAAGTTATTTTCTTATAGTTTTAAAATCTATTCTTAGTACTGTATCTTTGTTTCCTGTAAATACTAGCTGTAATAAAGAAAAGATCGACTAAGTATTTCTGCGGTTTAAGTCTTCTAAGGGTTATTTTTCCAGTTTAAAAGAATCTAACATCTTAATGTTGAAAAGACAATACTGACAGTAGGGTATAATTATTTGTTGGTTTGATTTTATCGTTAAAATCTAGTGGTGTAGGTCTATATTTGATTAAGAATGCAGTCATGTAGTTACTGAATCTTTTTTTTTTAATTTTCAGCTAAGCTTAAACAGATTACAAAACTGTTATTCTATTTTCTTATATGGTAAAGGAAGGTTACTTTTTACTCAGGAAATTTTATATATATGTGAGCACGAGATAAAGATTGCAAGTATTATATGAGTATTATGTAAATATACACGGGCATTATAACTAAATAAATAAACCAAACCAGACATTGGATAACAAAATTAAATAAAAATCATAGAAACAATGGTAAGAAGTAATATTATTATTGTACCACTAATAATGTATCTATATTACATATATTATAAAAGTAACACTTAAAGTGATATTTCATTATTACAATTATAAACCTAGGCTATTTATACCCGAGAAATAATTAAATAAGGTTTATGTATAAACTATTTACACTTACTGTATTTCAAAGTAAATAAACAATATTTAAGGACAATAGTAAAATTATAATAAGAGTATAACAGGCTTTCATAATTTGAAAGATATGCACTTTGCATTTACAGCTTCTAATAAATAGAAGTTTAGTTGTAAAGCCAGTTTAGAAACCTTAACAACAAATCTATTTAACCATAAGTTGGAGAGTACTTTATCTCCCGAATTCTTTATATAACAAGGTAATTACAGTATTTATAATATGACTTAAAATAATGTAAGAAAGTAGAATCAACACTTATGATTTTGGTATAAGGGTATAAACCCTACTTAACATTTAAGAAGTTAATATAAAATAAGTAAACCAAAGTACAAAACCCTAACAAGTAACTTTGTAAAAGAGTTATCAATAGTACCATAACTCAGCTGCATAATTAAAAGCAAATGTATTAACAGAAGAATAGTCTGCTCGTTCATCGAGTTTAATAAACATTTAATTACTCACAGATGCAAATAGAGTTTGTATTGTAATACATAATATCAGATAAGAAAAACTATATTATATTCTAAACTGTATAATTTAGGGTTAAAACCCTAGAAATACCAGTTATGCAAGCAAAATAGTAATTTATAAAATAAAACAATAATTTATTTACGGCCGCAAACAAATCAACACTACAAGGCTGTCATGAGCCTATAGTTTACCTATTGCATACACAGATTGTAATTTAAAGTAAATGCAACAATACAAACAAAGTTACAGAAGTAAAAGACAATATATTAAATTATAATGTAAATTGTGGGCGAAAACATCCAGTGCTTTCCCCAAAATTTATACAGAAGACCAGAAGTCGAAGTCGAGGTCTTAACCTCTTCGCAAACAGGCTGCTAGCCCAGTTTTTCTCTTTACAAGATTTAAAAGCATAAAAGACAACTAATAATTACAATCTCGGCCTAAGCCGTAACGCCCTCACATCGTGTGAAGGTTTTTCATCTAATTAGTCTTTTAACCAGTAGTCTTAAGATCAGAATGAAGCAGTAAGGGTTTCAGGCTTCTTAAGCCAACCAATGAAAGTTCCAAATGAAAACCATAAGGAGGACTAGCCATGGTGTAACCAGGATTACCAGGATTCCAGCTCGCTTGCCCAGTTTTCTTACCAATGGCCGCACCTTTGAAGTTGTAAAAGCCTGCATTTACAAGAATTAAAAACGTACATAAGAATGTCGTAACCTGTAACAAGAAGATTTAAAATCTAAAGTCAAACAGTAAAAAATATTTAAACCCTTACCTGTTTCGTGGAGGAGGCACGACCGCTGGCATTTTTTAGCACAGCCAACAGCGTAGGGAGATAGTACCTGTAAGGAGGTAAAGGAAGATTATCTCTCAAACTTGCATAGATTTCAAAGGATGTAAGACCAACAAACGAAACCACGGAGGGAGGCAATAGCACTGGCGAGGGTAATGTTCTGTATGGCAAGGGAACGTTCAAAGGAAGAACGAGGACTGAACTTCAACATGCAAGTATGGAGCAAGCTACGACCAGGAAACTATGTGGAGGAGATTTATAGAGAAGAGGCCACACAGAAATGCCCAGTACAGTCGCAGAGCGAACAGTGCCGAGGGAGACGGAGCAAATGAAGTTTAGGGTTAACAAATAATGCTTATATCCACGTAGTGCTTGGCTGGGATAATGCCACGATAGCGGTTTAATTATCATTGCAAAGTGGGTTTGAGTCTATAGTCAACCAGCAATCTTTTTATGGAGGGATGATTTCCCAAATCATTCATTTGATCAAGGTTTATTCAAAGTTGTGGAGCGAATTTCGCCATTCAACGCTGCATGCAAATCATTGTAGTCATTATTCCTCCACTCTATTACGTTAAACCTTTGGAAATCTTAATAAAACCAAATATCGACATCATAGTAATGACAAGATTGATGATTGATAGATATTTGATTTTGAATATTAACATTGTTATTATAGTTTATATACTTGGGAGGATAATATAGTATGTATAGTATATATGGAGATAACTTTGGCGCAAGTTTAATATAATTTTTCATTATATTATAAATTGCTCCAAGTTCTTTAATAAGTAAAAAGAATAATAATATAAAGACCTTAGATGGTTAATTAGTGCAAGCTATAGCATCTTTAGGTTATTGCATCGTGTTACCATTAACCTTGGAGATCAACCCTTGTTTGAAGTGATAACTCTTTAATAGTATAAAAATCCCCTTTGAAAATGGATAGTCTTATATTGGATTCCAAGTTCAAGGCTATGATAAGTATTACAGAATTGTTTATTGATTCCTAGCTTTTATAAGCTAAGTTCCCTTATTGCTAACATGGTTTAAAAGTTCATAAAGGAAGACATGATGGTAGAAATCTAGGTATAATTTCCTTTCTGCTTGTAATCCCTTAAATGATTTAATTTCACAGCTTAAAATAGCATCTGTGGTACAGGTTACTAAAGACAAGGAAGTAATATTTATCATATGAGACTTTGTTTTTACTTAGTGATATCCTCTTTAATAAACAAGGACCTAGCGAGGATGGGCCAAACCTCGTAATAATACAGGAAGCCCTTTAGCAGTTATCACGTGACTTGAAATGCTTGTTATGATTGGGTCCTTAGTATAGATTTCATAGCTATGATTCTCTACTCTGATTTCTCAAAAGTTACTAAGATACTTTTGTATATTTTTCAACTGTAATAAAATAGAGAAGATGACAGATCAATAGAAACATAAATTACTATTGCTAGGAAGAATCCAGTTGAATATACCTTAACATAAGTTGAATGATATTGTCTCTTACTTTCTTTCGAGCTTTTACTCTTACGATGAACTCTTAATAAATACTATAGAATTACAAAATGCAGCGCCACAACCTCTTACATGTACATCTGTAAGAAAAGTAGAAACCGTTGCATTAGCTCGAAAGCTAAGTAAGCCCAGTTATGCATAACAGTTCACCTTATGGTCACGAAAGGAACAAAAGTCAGTAAGCTGAAAAATATGTTCAATAACTAAACATACTAACTGATAAATTCAATAGCAAGATGTTAACACATAACTAATTAATGTTAGTTAATCTGTTTAACTTTAATGTTTTGTAGATTTAAAAATTTTAAATTTTTCGGAAATTTTGGGGTTTTGACAATAATTCTTTGAAGCTGGTACTAAGTTGCCAAAATTGAGTTTCCAATATTCCAAGAAAGTTTCAAAGAGGAACCACCATTCTTGTTGATGCTCTACTCTGATTACAATCACCTTCTCAAGTGGTGACTCAATATCCCCTACTGCTTGTTTCCCCCAAAATTGAAACCAAGCAGTACCTGGATCCCATTGCTTGTATTGTACCATTCCAAACATCATGAGTACAAAATATAGAGAATTAAAGTACGTAACTACATCATACAATTGTAAATTAAGAAGGTATCTCATAAAAGTATCATGAAAGTGCTTGTACATCCAAGTAAGTAGATCATCATGTGGACCACACACACAAGCATCAATTATTATATCAAATATGCTCCAATCACATAGGTGAGGATCCCATGTCCTATAATGTTGCTCCAAAAGAATGTAAGATGCATCAAAATAATAGTCATACATGTGTTCTTTCATCCAAGAAGTGAATGAATAACCTCCACCAAAATCTAAACCAAATAAGGAACAAAGAAAACATGAATACTTCAAGTGGCTCAAAGAAGTATCATCAATACACCCTTGAATATGTATATCATCGTAAAGTAACAAAGGATGTTGCTTCAAATGTAAAGAATATGGAACTCTAGTCATGCCATCATCAAAAGGAGAGATAGGAAGTCCATGCTCTTTATGTGTCACCATCAAAAAGAAACCTTTCACCCATACTTCATTAGGATGAATTCTGCAAAATATGGAAATGTAGGATGTAGGAGAAATAACCTACTCACCCAAAGGATTAGAAAGTGCAAAATTTTCATCATGTGAAGGCTCCATAGGGGTAGGATTATGCATCTCCCTCAAAAGTGTGACACTTTCCTCATATGTTGGTTCCAAGGTAGTGGAATCATGCATTGCTTCCAAAAGTGTGTAACCGTTATCAAGAGGCAACTCAAGCTCCTCTTCCACCACAACAAGTGATTGGCTCTCATCAATCCCATATTCAAACTCATCAAGAACGTGTAATTTTCCTTTCTTCTCATTATCCATCATGTCATGAAAATCCTCCAAGAAATCTACCATATGACAATCTGAAACATAGGAGGAAGAACAAGTATCTTGCAACCTCTCAAGAAGTTTCTCATTTTGAATTTTGAGCTTATGAATATCCTCATTATTATTCAAGTATGCTTCATGTAACCATCACTAAGCTCAATCACATTTCTTCTATCAAAAATCAAAGACATGAAATTACCTTTGGTGTTGCACATTTATCTTTGAATATTCTCCATGTCTTCAAGGAAGGATGGCTCCTCCAATGAAGAATATTTCCAAAAAGAATTTGATACAAATGCTAGAGTGTCATGGAGTATGCTAAGGGCCTCATGGATATTCCTTTCACTCATCTTCAAATACCCTTCAATGAAATATGGTTCATGAGAGTGAACCTACTCTTATTCTTTCTTCTTGATTTGATCAACTTCTTGAAGCTCAAGTGGTGATGGGGAAGTTGATCTTGGTTCTTAATTATATGTCACAAGGTATTCATCTTCATGCTTATGAGAACTTTGTATTGTAGAAACATTTTCAAATCTGATCTCTATGTCACCAACAAAGAGTTGTGATCACCAATAAGTAGGTATTCCTCATAGTTCAAGGATCCATTAGTAGATTCTCTTTGATTTGCACAACCCCCATCAGTAAGGATTGTGTGCTTGTCTTCAAATTCCTCTTCATGTTATTCTCTACAATCATCTTGAGGTGATTGATGCTCCACTTCATCAATCTCTATTGCTTCCTTTAATGGTGTATCTAAGCTCTTTTCACCTTCTTTATGCCGAAATTTCTTCCACAAACTTGACTAAAATTTCCTCATCTATAGGGAAGTATAAATCTTTGATCTTTTCACAAGTAAGCTGATTTTTATTTAATGGGTCCACATCTACACTATTAGGCCTATATCCAAACACCCACTCAGCAAATTCTTCAAAAGGGTAGTCCTTAGAGGCCTCTCCCATCACATTAAGATATTCTTGATATTGTTGGGGTAATGTTTTACATGTTTCTCTCAAGGTTTCTAATTCATCCATAGGATTAGCTCGTGGCGGTTTTTCCCATACATATTTACAATAAATAGGGTCATAAGAATAACCCTCATCACTTATGAAATTGTAAGAAATGTTGCAGGATGGAAACTCTTCCTCATACCATTCACATTCTTTTTCATATTGCTTATAATCATCTTCAGAGGAGTCTTCATAATAGTAAAAAATGGCTGAAACCTTTTCTTCAATGGATGTTCTTAATGCACTGGTGGAAGGACCATTCTCTGATACCACTGTAATGTCCATTTTTGGAGCTTTGGATAAAATTACAAATTGGGAAAAATTCGAGCTTAACTAGCCATGACTCTAGAGGGCTCCAACTTTCACTAAATGGTCCCAAATTTGAAAGGAAATGGTATGGTTAGTATTAAAACATCCCAAAGTGGTTTATGGACACTTTGTATCTGAATTTATATGTCTGCAACCTTTTTTGGGGTTAAGGAGAAATAATGCAAATTTATTAGGAAAATGTGGTCAACTGGTCCTTCTTGGTTTGGTTCCAAACACCACTGAATATTTCCAAAATTATTATAGATGGATCATATTGGTTTTAACACATACTAAAATAAATCATACATTCAATGTTCGAATCATAAATTCATTTTGATATGTTACTCAAATTTGCACAACTTTGGTCAATTTCTAGCTTTAGATTAGTGAAACCCAAGTTGACCCAAATGCACGCAAATGACTTCAAATTCTGTATGGAAGATATTTATGGGTATTAGGACATCCCAATGCATAATATTAATTTTCATACCCTTTCCAATTGATTCTAAAACTTTCTTTTTTTCATAGGGAAAGAAGGACAAAAACATTAGGAAACCAATGTTAAAACCCCCAAGGGTAGATGACACTTTTGTCTCTCCAAATGTTGTACGAACTTGACAAGATTTAGAACAAAGTATGGGGATGAATTTAAGACATAAGGGGCTGTAATTAATCATGGGTTTTATTTATTCAAACTATTTATAAAGTACAACATTCGTATGATAACTTTCAACAAAATTGCTTAGGGGGGAATGACATTGCTAGCTCTATTTTAACTCATAAAAATTACATGAAATAGTTCAGAAAATGACATGAGGAATGTATACCATATACATAATATCAATTGATTCCTCAAAAAAATTTAACATAATATAAATTCCTTAATACATATAAGATATATAACTCCTTCAAAATAGAATCCAGACACATGAAAACTAGTCATTCGAACTCATGGGAATGCAAGCCTTTCACACATGGATTTATGATATTTCAAATTAAAGAGAATATGGAAATAATATTACACAGACATGCATAATATATTTATTCCCAATAATCATAAAACTCATAGAAATTTCCTCATACAAATCTGTTATGCAACTCTTTCCAAAATGGAATCCAAATACATGAAAACTAGTCATTCAGGAGCATGGGAACAGAAGTATTTCATATATGTATTTCTGATATTTCGACTTAAAAGCATATGGAAATTATATTACAGATCCATACATCATATTTCACAGCTTGGGCATCAAATATACTAAAAAAAATGCAAGTGCCACTCCAACAAGTGCACCCTCAACATGAGAGTGTGGGGAATGGAGAGGAAGGAATGAGAGAATAGAGGAATAAATGAGAATTTGACTACATGTTCCTTCAGCCTGCAACTAAAAATTCTTCATTAAGCTCCAATGAGATCTATGAATGGCCTCTCCATCAACCAACTTGGAAAGGAACCCAACTCCCTAGAAATTGGTTCACAAGCAGGGAGAGTGAACACCCACCATGCAATGGACAAGCAAAAGCTCTCCAAAATTCCAAAGGCCAATTAAAAAACGATCAAAAGCTATTATCATTTCTCATTGCATCCTTTTATTAACTTCATGATTCCTCCTAAGGTCTAATTTCCCTCCATGGGATTCCTCCAACTCATCTTATTGGTTTAGTAATTCTCATGACACTTGTCTTCCTCTTCATGCTCCAATTCTTTCCCCAATTTGAATGTTGCCTCTAACTCCAAAAGTAAACCTCTTGGTGGACATTTTTAGATTTGTCATGTAATATATTTCATATGTTTGCAATCAGGTCTCAATTTGTTATACTTTTCATACAATCTTTCATCATTTGTCATCATAGAGTGCATGGAATCTCCTTCCAAGTGGCACACATTGTCTTATAGTCTCTTCCTCTTCCATGGGAGTTACTGTTGGCAGGAAATATGGGTCCACATGGTGCAAAAGCAACTGAAATCAAAGGATAGTGTGCAAGGAGGGGAATTCAACAAAGAGTCAGCTTGGTCATAATTTTGTAGGTTTTGGTCCAATTTAGTTAGAAAGTAGTTAGAAGTGGACCATGTTGTAAAGGCACAAGCCCATTTATAGAATTAGAAATGTAGCAGGGAGAAAGACAAAAGAGGAGCATAATCATATCTGGGATTTTGTATCTGCTATTTCAGTTTTGTCTTCCGAACCTGTGAATGTATTTCGAGAACCTGTATTGATTTGTGGAAGTAATATGATATGCGTGAATGATGTTGGAACTCGTACATCGTGTTCTTTGATTTTATGTCTGTTACCTTTATGGTTTTTGCTGATGCAATCTTAAAGATTAAATGTTGTGTTATGGTGTGTATTCTTGAATGATGTGATGTTTCTACATAACAAATTATTTTATGTTTTCTGATCTCTTTATGAAGGCAATATGATGATTAGATCTAATGTGAATGGTTTCTGGTGTGACTGACTATGACTATGAATAAGTAATGTTAAAACCCTCGCCTAAATCTCTATTTAATAGTGCGACAGTAAGAATATAGTTGGAAAATAGATGTGCAAATCCTCCTCCTTACTGCAAAAACGTGGTTCCTGCATATCTCCCTCAAACATCTCGGGTGAGACTTCATCTACTTCCCATGTGTTGCTGGACAGGTTAAAACCTGTCTAGGCCGGTGCTCAAGGAGATCATGGTGTCTAGGGGTGTCGACAGAGTGTGAACCCTTATCGACATATAAGTGTCAACAAATGTTTTTTTTTGTCAAGAACATAGTGTGAGGAGAAGGAGGATATGTTGTGGCATCCAACAAGATCGTAGATTCAGGATTGGTTCGATCAAAAGGCTCGAGAATTCGTAGCAGAAAAAAATATGAGTTCCACACTAACGAAAAAAGAGTGGTTGGGTAAACACATCTATTCTGATATCCACAAATATTTCTTTGTTGTGTTTCCCATTATTCTGTATGATTGGTTGGTGCATTTGACCCACCAAAAAACAAATTTCCAAGGAGGCAAACCTACTGGCTAGACTCCTGAATTGATCCGATGACTGAAGGAAATGGATAATAGAGTGTCAAGGGCTATCGAAGTGTGGCTTGACAACATTTTGGAAGGATACATCACTGAGTTTGTTGTCAACACAGTCAATTCCTATAGCGACGCAAAAAAGGAATTTTTCCAAGGACCAAGAGGTAGGTTTCTATTGTTGCTACAACTTTGGATTAAAATGATTATTTGCGAAAAAAGGTATCTTGAAGATAAACTCTGACGAGTAGATCCCTGGTGTGTGGATGGTGTGGGTACTACGGAGATGAGGATAAGATGGAATGATATGGGGTAAATGGATGGAAGTTACGATGAGACTGTGAGGGAAGCCGAGGAAGAGTGTGGTCTTCTATGAAGTGGAGTAAGGTTCCAACAAGAGAAGAGGCGAAGGACTGAGAAAAGTCCTTGCGTGACTGGAACAAGAGGCTACGAGATAATATCACAAGGGACTAAGAGGCCCTACAGTGATAAAGGAGAATACCAAGAAATGCCCGATCTCAAGGAAGGACCAAACTAGAGCAACAATGCACCTACACCTATGTGCATTGTGCCACATTCAGGAAGAAACAACAAATCATCACAATATTTCCTGGTGTGTCATCACTAGAGTAATAGTAGCGGATCAGTGACCACAGGAAGAAGGCCCAGGTTGGTGGGTGACGATGTAAAACTACCATTATTCCATGGGAACGGGACCGAGGATCCTAAGCAATATTGGTTTCTTTGCGAAGCAGTTTTGACTGTGAAATAGGTCCAAGATGAAGACACAAAGAAAGGATAGCTTGCGACAACTTTCTCAAGTCGTGCACTAGATTGGTACATGAAGTTCATGCAAGTTTCGACAAGAAACCAACAAAAGACTCTAGCGGAGATTAGAACCAGGTTGATCGAGGAATTTAGAAAACCCAAATCTGAGTCACAGTATATCATGTAGTTAAAGGAAATCAAGAAATATCTAAACGAATCGGTTTGGGATTTCGATCAATGATTCAAAACATTGATGGAGAAAGTCAGTTTTGGAATGAGTGATGTACAACATAAAGAATGGTTTATCGCAACGTTGGTTCTACATATTTGATGGTCGTTGATGTAGCATAATATTGTGATAAAAAGTGAGGCTCTAGATATCATGATGAAACTAGAAGCCTCACTAGTCGGTGAGAATGGAGTTGGAATGAACCAGATCCAATCGCAACTGGAAAATATGACAATTCAATTGAAAGATATCAAGAAGAGAAAAGAGACTCGTGAATACATATGGTGTACCAGATGTCACAAGAAGGACATCATAAATATCAATGCCTAGACTTCTGCAATTACTTGATGTCAGGAGCTCCAAATCCATTGAGTCAAGGAGGGTTACCATGGTGTCACATCTGTCAGACTAACGGACATCGACACGAGGAATGCATCTATCTCCAAAAGGTAGTATCAAAACCCTTGAACTTGTTTTGTAATTTATGTCATTCTATTGGTCATGAAGAGAAGGATTTTGGGGCATATGACCTACTCCAAGAAAGGACAATGGATATGCACTGCATGACAGGAGAAGAACCTTTCCCGACAGAGAGTTCGTCACCACCATAACCACCACAATTTTCGCAACTACAGTTGTAGTTTGTTCCACCATAGCTATAGTATAATCAAATGCAATATACTCCTCAACAGCCGTGGTATACTCAAACATAGTATGTTCAATCGTTGTCGAATCCACCACAGCAGCAGCAGTTCAATCAACCGCAGTATCAGTCCTAAGGGGGATTCTGAGGAAGATGAAACAAAGGTTTTAGATGAGGAGGGGGACGAGGTCTAGGACCTATAAAATTCTATAATTATGGAGTACTCGGACATTACCAACATGATTTCCCAAATATCCAAGCGCAATGTAACTACTGTACCATTGTTGATCATACCATTGAATATTTTCTGCAGTTGATTGCAAAATGGCAAGCAAAGAATACACCACCAACGTTGAACCAAAATCAGAATGTGAAACAAACTACGAACTATCCTGTGAATCTGCCAAAAAATCAAAACCAATTTCTGACAGTCGGTAATATTTCAGCAAAACCCAGAGCGCAACCTGTAGATGTTGGAGTTATCACTTATGAAGGTGTAGCAATAAGGGATGGTGGTCCAATCCCATAGATTCGATCTGTAGCATGGAAAAAGGTACAGTTTAATGTCGATGCTAAGAGGGATACCTTATTTGATACAAGAGACATCATAAGAAAAGATACGGGTAAGTTTCCTATCTATGACATGGCGCATGTTTTTTATTCCATGCTTATAGCAGGACCTTCGCGAAAGCATGGTACATTGCAAAGTTTCTTCAAAACTTTTCTATTGTTAGAAAAATATATTGAGACACTATCTAAGATCGTAAGTATGCTATATCGACCAAATAAATAAAAATAGGAATCCATTGTGAATTCCTTGCATAAAAAGAAAACTGGAAGGAACATGAGGATGAATGTCCAAATTGATGATTATGATGTGGACTCAGTTATTCTGGATTTGGGATCAAATGTCAACATTTTGACAAAAGAGACATGGGAGAAGATGGGGAAACCACAGTTGGTGTGGTCCCCTATGCAATTGTGATCATCCAATCAAGCCAAAGTGTCGCCAATTGGGCGAGTACCACGCTTACTGGTAGAAATCGAAGGAATGAAGACATATGCAGATTTTTATGTGATCGAAATTGTTAATGAACGAGGCTCATATCTCGCACTAATGGGGATTGGATGGGCACATGACAACCTCATGGTGATAAAATTCAAGAAGCACGTAATGAATTTTGAGAACCATGACATCAGATTCATAGCCCCATTAGATCTGAGCGAAGGAAGAAGATATGTTGAACTAGTCAAGGAAGAAGTCATAGGAGGATGGGACCATGCATACAAAATTTCAAAGGATTATGTCCATCCCATTGTAGATGGAGAGTTGGGTTTGTGAAGTTCCAGCTCTGCATCCTTGGATTCTGACGATGCACTGGAAAACTGGTAGAATCAAATGCATGAGATGTCAATTCGCAAGTGTGGGATAGTCACTCAATCACTACACTGGTTCACGACAGAGGTTGTTGAATTACTGATGTATGAAGGGTTTCCTAATTTTCCTTAATTCATCGATGAATTTGAAGATAATTTCTCAAAACCATAAAGACTATTGGAATTGGAGGAGGCCTTGAAGGCCACTCCAGCATGATGGTGAGCGACAAATAAGAAATCGATCAATGGGCGGTCGATGTGTCGCAGGTTGTTGTAAGTCTGCTTTGATGAAATGGAGAACTATCAAATCGCGAAGTATGATGGATGGAATTATCCCATTGATCACTTGATTACATGTCAGACTGCATGGGATTCATGACTGAAGAACGAGTGGGTACACGCTTTTGTACACACACTAGATGAAATGTCATGACAGTGGTATATATCAGTAGAGCTCCAAAGAGAGGTTGTGAAATGGGAAGATTTGACGATTTGTTTCAACCATACTTTATTTTTTTCAAGCACTAACCCAGTAATTCATATCTCACTTTAGCATATCCATGATGTTGTCTTGGAGATTGTTCTTGTAGTACTTCAGACATAATCACATAAGATACCCGAGATACAGTTGATGAAGGAATGTTACAATGTAATAGGAGGATCGGATGACGAGGATGATCCAAGGAATATCAATATTCCAGAAACTAAAGGAAGTCGGGACATCGCATCACCAGAGATGCCGACAGACAAAGTTCACCAGCCACTGAAGATTCAGAAGGTCAGCATTGGGACAGAGGAGGAACCAAAGTTTGCCAGTATTGAATATTATTGGGACAAAACTACGATGGCGAAGATTACTGACCTATTACATGAGTTTCAGGATTTTTTTTCGACCAAATTCTCTTAAATGAAAGGGATTCTTGGCGACTTGGGAGAGATGAAAATTCCACTGAAACCAAACGTGAAGCCAGTGAAGCAGCGTCTGTATTGCCTGAATAAGCGATATAAAGAATGATTAAAGGTTGAACTCAATAGAATGTTAGATGTGGGAATCATTGAACCAGTCCAAGAATTGAAGTGGATAAGTCTGATGGTTGTTTAGGACAAGACGGCATGAGAAGTCAAGATCTATCTCGATATCAGGAAGCCTAATGATGCATGTCTACATGATTTGTTCCCCACACCATTTACTAACAAGGTGTTGGAAGGTGTCATTGGTCAAGAAGTCTATTCATTCACATTTGGGTTCTCAGGCTATCATCATATCAAGATTGGGAAGGAAAATCAACATAAGACAACTTTTGTGACTAAATGGGGATACTTTTAGTATACAGTGATGTCATTTGGCCTCAAGAATGCACCTGCAATATTCTCTCAAATCGTAGTTGTTGTTTTTAAGGACTTTATTCAGAAATTTCTAGCATTATACATGGATGATTGGACTATGTACGGGCTGGTGAAGGATCACATCGCCAATATGCAATTGATGTTGGAGCGGTGTCAACAACACCAGATCGCACTAAATTTGAAAAAAGTGTACATTCTGCGCTCCGTTTGGTATTTTGTTGGGACATATTGTTTGAATGAGGGGATGTTGATTGATCCCATAAATATTGCAATCATTGTTAATCTGCCTCCACCAACAAATGTGAAGTAGCTCAGAGCGACGTTGTTAGTTTTTCATCAATTTAGACAGTATTATCTTAGGATCTTATCTAAGAGAATAACATGCATAGCAATCAATCACAAGAGACAATAGACACAAATATTTTCTAGGGGAAACCATAAAGGAGAAAACCCTACAACTTCCTCAGAGATAGAATAAGCACCAATGGCAGCAATAAAACCCAAAGACAGTAAGCCTAATATCCGACAGTTGTTCTCTCTCTTATCCTAGCTCCTTCTCTCTCATGCATGCGCAACAACTAAGTCTGAGTGACTGTATGATAAATAAAGAGGCTCACTCTATATTTATACTAGCTTTTGACTTGAAAAAACTCACCAAGGCCGACTTCTCTAGGAGAGTCTAATAACCCTAGTGCCCCACAACTGCGGGGACTTTAACCCCTAATCAACAAGGAGGGTTAACCTCTATGACTTTACATGACTTGTTTACATTATTGATTCTCCTGATTGGAACATCGAGGACTAATCAAATACAATATATGAAATACATAAGTGACTACATTCTGAAGTTACAAATACATCAACACTCCCTCTTAACTAAGAAGGTATTCTCTAGACACAATTCATCAGTACAAGTCTTATTCTCTTGATCAAGTCTGGATCATCATCATCGCTGGATCATCACTGAATCATCATCGAAACTGGATCATCACTAGATCATCATTGGATCATCAGCATCATTGCTTCCGCTATCTCTATCAATTGGTGTTATCTCTTCATTCTACTTGTCACAGGAAGTTCTACAAAGCCAGCCCTTTTTTCATACTGGTTGTAGGCATAGCCTTCATGTAGGTCTTCATCTTCTTTATCGCTTACATCCGACCATGGGAATCCTAGCCTCCCACCTGACACCAGAAAGGCCCGCCCAACACTTATATTTGACCATGGGAGGCCCAGCCTGCCACCATGCCAGAAAGGACCAGCACTCACATCTGACCATGGGAGGCCGAGCCTACCACCATGTCAAAATGGCTCCTCCAGCACTCACATTTGACCATGGGAGGCCCATCCTACCACCATGTCAGAATGGCCCAGCACTCACATCTGACCATGGGAGGCCCAACCTTCCACCATGTTAGAATGGCCCAGCACTTACATCTACTAGCATAGCAGGACACACCATATATTATCCAGAGAAAGGCACAACACTTATATCTGACCCAGTTAGAAAGGCTCAGCACTTATATCTGACCCAGTCATAAAGGCTCAGCACTTACATCCTCTGGCATAGTAGGACACACCATATATTATCCAAGGAAGGGCTCTACACTTACATATGACCTAGTCTAAAAGGATTTGCACTTACATCTGACCATGGGAGGACCCGCCTACCACCATGTCAAAAGGGCTCTGCACTTACATCTGACCCAGTCAGAAAGGATCTACACTTACATCTAATCATGGGAGGACCCACCTACCACCATGTCAGAAGGGCTCTACACTTACATCTTACCCAGTCAGAAAGGCTCTACACTTAAATCTGACCCAGTCAGAAGGGCTCTACACTTACATCTGAACTAGTTAGAAAGGCTATGCACTTACATCTGACCATGGGAGGACCCGCCTACCACCATGTTAGAAGGGATCCACACTTACATCTGACCCAGTTAGAAAGGCTCTGCACTTACATCTGACCATCGGAGGACCCGCCTACCACCATGTCAGAAGGGCTCCGCACTTACATCTGACCTAGTCAGGAAGGCTCTGCACTTACATATTACCATGGGAGGACCCACCTACCACCATGTCAGAAGGGCTCCACACTTACATCTGAACATGGGAGGACCCTCCTGCCACCATGTCAGAAAGGCTCACTGACTCATCACTTCCTCTTGGAAGGAACCTCGATCTAGAGAACACCAAGCTTCTCCCTGAAGTACTCAAACTTCACTCTGGCTAATGGCTTGGTCAACACTTCAGCTATCTGCTCGTCCATCACAACATATTGGAGCTTCACTGCTCCTCTCTGCACTATATCCCTGATATAGTGATATTTGATCTCGATGTGCTTCGACTTGTCATGGAACACCGGGTTCTTCGATGACTTCACACAACACTGGTTATCGCAATATATACAAGTAGCATCCAACTGGAGATCAAATAAATCAGATAGTAGCTTTCTTAGCCACACTACCTCACAACTAGTCAAACGGGATACTACATACTCTGCTTCAGTTGTACTCAGTGACACACATGACTGCTTCCTGCTAAACCAAGAGATCACACCTGATCCCATACTGAAGTAGCACCCTGAAGTGTTCTTCCTATAAATGGCATTGCCTTCCCAATATGAATCAACATAACCTTCCAGGTTAATCTTCTAATCCACCTCATACTTGAGCCCATAATCAACTATACCCTTCAGGTACCTCAAGATATGCTTTGCAACAATCAGGTGAACATGTCTCGGATCCATCAAGAACTGGCTCAATGTGTCCACAACAAAGCAAATATACGGTCTTGTATTCGTCAGGTACATCAAGGACCCAATCATCTGATGATAAATCGTAGCATCAACTATCTCTGATGAAGCATCACTCAGTAGCTTCAGGTTTGATGCCATAGGTGTGGTCATGGCCTTGTAGTCCATCATCTCGAACCTCTTCAGGATCTCTACTGCATACTTCCCTTGTCCTAAGGAGATTCCATCCACATTCTGCCACACCTCCATGCCTAGAAAGTAGTGCATCATACCTAATTCCTTCATCTTGAATTCGGAAGCAAGCTTCCTCTTTGTATCAGCAATCAACCCACCTACACCTATTACAAACAGGTCATCTACATACATTAGGAGTATCACTAGGTGCCCTTCTTCAACCTTATATTAAAGGTTTGAATCTGCTTTACTCTTGGTAAAGCCCAAACTAGATAGGAAGCTGTCAATTCTGTCATTCCATGTCCTGGGTGACTGTTTAAAACCGTACAAGGATTTCTTCAATTTACACACATGAGTCTCCCTGACATGTGTCTCAAAACCGATTGGCTGCTCCACATACACTTCCTCTTCTCCTACACCATTCAAGAAAATAGTCTTGACATCCATCTAGTGTATCTTCCATTTCATCACTGCAGCTAGAACAAGTATTGATCTGATGGAAGTGTATCTAGCTACAGGTGCAAAGATTTCTTCATAATCTATTCCTTCTCTCTACGAGAAGCATCGAGCCACAAATCTTGCTTTATATTTCTCTATGCTACCATCAGTAGTATGCTTGATCTTGTAGATCCACTTGGAAGTCACAACAGACTTCCCCTCTGGTCTAGGGACAACATTCTAGACATCATTCTTTATGATCGACTGGTACTCCTCGATCATAGCATCCTTCCATTCTTTCTTCTCTATTGCCTCTTCATAGTTGGAAGGTTCTTTATCAATGATGTCACATAATAAGGCTACATAATCGGAGCAGGACCTGGTTTGTTTCCTCTCTCTGTGCATTTCTTCTAGAGCCTAATATCTTTCTGCAACTTGGATAGCCTCTCGTACCCATGTAGGTTTTGTCTTGTGAGGATTCTTCTCTTGGGGTGGATCTATAGGTTCCTGGGGTTCTTTTATTTCTTGATCTTCATCTTGATTTGCATCGTTCATAGTTGTATATTGAATTCTAAGTACTTATGTTTCTTCAAATTCTTCAACTAGTCTCTTTCTGGATTTGTTGTAAGCTGAGTCTTCGTCGAATGTTACATCTCTGATGCAGGAAAAACTTCTTGAATCCTGGGAAGTATATATTGTAAGCCTTCAAGCTTTCACTATATCCCACAAATATACCATTCTTTCCTAAAGGATCTAACTTTGTCCTCTTTTATTTTGGAATCTGTATGTACACTATACAGCCAAATATTTTGAGATGGATGACTTCTGGTTTCTTGCCAGAAAATACTTCTTTAGGTGTCTTGTTCTTGAGTACTCTGTGTGGAGTACGGTTCTGTACATACACCATTGTCCTGGAATCTTCTTCCCATAGATGCATGGGAAGATCTTGATCATGAAGCATTTCCCTTGCAGCTTCCATGATAGTTCTATTCTTCCTTTCTGCAGCCCCATTCTGTTGTGGATTATATGGAGTGGAGAACTCCCTCTTAATCCTTGAATCTCTGCATAATTCTTTGAATTCATTTGATGTGACTTCTCTGCCATTGTCTGATCAAAAGGTCTTGATTTTATTTTCTGTGTGGTTCTCAATCAAGGCTTTGAATTCTTTGAACTTGTTGAATAATTCATCTTTGTTCTTCAAGAAGTATATCCATGTCTTCCTAGAAAAATCATCAATGAAAGAAACATAGTATACATACCCACTCAATGAACTGGATGACATCGGACTGCATACATCGGAGTGGATGATTTCCAAGATTCCTTTTGCCTTCCTCTCACTACTTGGAAATGTCTTCTTTGTGTTCTTTCCTTTCGCACATCCTTTGCAGACACCGTAATGTTTTGTCTATATTTATAGAAGACCTTCAACAACTTTGCTTGCAAGTGGTAGTGATCTATAGTGCACATGTGCATTTTTTCTATGCCAAAGTTCATTTGGCTCTACTGAGTCGTCGACCAAATCTTGTTCTGGTTGGCCCTTCAATTTGTATAGTCCTCCCTCTTGCTCCCCAATCACTACTACATAATCTATAGTCTTTCCCTTTGGACACATAAGGACTTGGCCATCTATAAATGCAACCCTTATGCATTTTGCATCCCATGCAGATATGGAGAGGATATTCTTCTTTAGTCCTGGTACAAACAAGACATTCTTCATCTTCATAGGATTTCTGGAGTCTAGCTTGTAGGAGGATCCACCACTAACTTTTATTGGATACTGGTAGTCATCTCCAAGTTTCACCTTGTGAGGTGACTCATTTTTGGACAGTTTCACAAAGGCTTCTTTGAATCCCTTTATGTGCTTGGAATCCCCACTGTCTATAAGCCAATCATTGCTTCCATGTGTGATAGTTCTCATGAGAGTGGAAATCAAAACATATTCTTCATCACTTGAAGAATCATCACTTTCTTGTTTGATTCTCTTTGTGGAAGTTTCATCATCCTCTGCAGCATGAGCATGATGTCTTCTCTTGTTTCCCTTCTTCTTGTGAGAGCCATTTTTGTTTCTAGGACAATCTTTAGCATAGTGTCCTCTCTCATCACAAGTAAAACATCTAAGTTTAGATAAATATTTATTAGGTCTTCTCAAGTTATCTTTCTGGTGAGAATGCTTACCTTTGGAATGATGATAATCCCTTCTGCTTTTCTTGGATTGTACTGTGAGGGCTTGGTCTTCACTTCCCATCTTTTCTTCTCGGGATACTATTTGAGCTTCTTCTTGTGAGCATTCATCCCACAGTCTTCTGAAGGTGACTAGATTTCTTTTAGCACAAATCCCTTGAATGAAGGAGTCCCATGACCTAGGGATACCATTCAATGTGGTCATCACAATCTCTGCATTCTCCACTTCTTCATCTACTGCTTCAAGTTGTTCTTTTATCTAGGATACCCTTGTAAAGTATGATTGTATGGTCTCTGCATTCTGGATCTTCACATTCTTCAACTAGTTCCTCAAGGTCATCTTCTGATTTATGTTCTTCCCTTCAAACAGCTTGGTCAAGGCTTCAAACATATCTTTATGTGTCTTTAGGGAGGACACCTGTGGTATGAGGTGATCCTTGATTGAATCAGCAATAATCCTCTTGGCCATGACCAAGTTCTTCTTGTGTAAGGCCTTAGCCTCATCTCCCTCTGGAACTGGAACATATCCACTGATGTAGGAGTCCAATTCATTTTCTTCAAGAACTAGGGAGATCCTATACTTCCATGCTCGGAAGTTATCAGCTCCCTCAAGATTTTCATCAAGCTTGGTGTGATGAGACATCTTAGCTGAGAACCTCAAATGGAAATACAAAATATTTAGATCTTACCAATTTGAGAAGCTGAAAACCGGATCTAGAGCTGATCTTCTGCAGTGCTGGTTTTCTGGTTCCAGGGAAGATTAGGTTTTGAATTTCTTGGAGTTCCACCCAACCAAAAACCTTTATTTTTTTCTCTAAACTTCGATTTTGAGGAGGAGATTAATCCTAGCGTAGGCTCACTCAAAAATTCCTCTTCAGTGAAAATCCCTAATTTCCTGATGCAATGATAGGTCAAAAACTAAAAGTGCTCAGAATCAGATTCTGCTTCGACAGATAAATGCACCCTTTAATGGAGGTTCATCCTAGCCTCCTTTTGCTTATGGATTGTGGGGAGAGACCCAAAAAGTAAGAATCCCTAGCTTCCACATCTACATAGTGTCTTCTTCTCAAGTTAGCTCTGATACCATGTTAGTTTTTCATCAATTTAGATAGTATTATCTTAGGATCTTATCTGAGAGAATAACATGCCCAGCAATAAATCACAAGATAAAATAGACACAAAGATTTTCCTCGGGGAAACCATAAAGGAGAAAACCCCACAACTTCCTCAGAGATAGAATAAGCACCAACGGAAGTAGTAAAACCCAAAGATGGTAAGATGATCTCCGAAAGTTGTTCTCTCTCTTATCCCAGCTCCTCTCTCACTCATGTGCTACAACTGAGTGTGAGTGATTGTATGATAAATAGATAGGCTCACTCTCTATTTATACTAGTTTCTGACTTAACAATAAATCACAGGGCCGAATTCTCTAGGAGATTCTAATAACCCTAGTGCCCCACAACTGTGGGGACTTTAACCCCTGATCAACAAGGAGGGTTAACCTCTATGACTTTACATGACTTGTTTACATTATTGGATCCCCCAATAGGAACATCGGGGACTAATAAAATACAATATATGAAATACATAAGTGACTACATTCCAAAGTTACAAATACATCAACAGACATTGGGTCATACGGGATACTATCGCAAGTTCATCAGAGGGTATGCAGTGATTACTGTGTCGATGGAGAAATTGTTAAAGAAGGATACAAAGTTTAAATGGAGTCCAGAGTGTCAAGGGATTCTTGACAATCTCAAGAAGAAAATGGTCACGACGTTGATTTTGGTATTTCCGAACTGGACAAAGGAATTTTGCGTCCACGTTGATCCATCATCAGTCACATTAGGAGTTGTATTGGAGCAGCCAGGAGAAGGGGCGATTGATCATCCAATCACTTTCACAAGTTATAAGTTGTCATCAGTAGAAAATAATTGCACGACGATTGAGGGAGAAGCATTGGAGATGGTCTATGCATTGCAAAAGTTTCACCACTATCTATTGGGAGGACATTTTAATATGTTCACTGATCATTTTGCACTAAAACACCTGGTCAATAATCCTGTGTTGGGGGAGAAGATATGTCATTGGATGCTACTCTTCCAAGAGTTTGATTTCAAAATCATGATGAAGCCAGGTCGTTTAAATGTAGGACCTGATCATTTTTCAAGGATTGAGACATGCGACGAACCAACCAGCATTAAAGATGGGTTGTCAGATGCGCAGTTGTTTACAGTGAGTATGGTCAATGATTAGTACAAACAAATTATACAGTTTTTTTCGATAGGAAAAGTGACTGATTATTTCACCACCAGTTAGAAGAAGCAATTGGTTGTTTGAGTCAGAAACTTTCAACTGATCGTTGGATAGCTATATAAGATGGGACTAGATGATATGCTATGTCGCTACATCCTACCACACGAGAAGGAAATGATATTGGCAGAAGAGCATGATGGGGTGGCAGGAGGGCACTTTGGAGGCCGCGCAACTGCTAGGAATATACTCCACGCGGGTCTTTGGTGGCCAACTGTACACAGTGATGTTGCGAATTATGCAAAAAATTACAACATTTGCAAAAGGACAGGAAATCCATCGTGAAGGGATGAGATTCTGTTAGTGCCCCAAGTGACGCTTCAAACATTTTATAAATGGGTAGTGGATTTTGTGGGACCCATCAGTCCACCATGGAAAATAATGGGTGCATGATACATTATCATTGCGACAGATTATTTGACGAGATGGGTAGAAGTAGCACCAATGACAGATTGCACAGCTGCGACAGCAGCCAAATTACTATTTGATAATTTTTTCACTCGGTTTGGTTTTCTGAATATGTTGATGAGCGATTAGGGTATTCATTTAATCAACCACATTATCAACGCCATAATGAAGGAATTCCAGATTCAGCTCAAAAAGAGCACTCCCTATCATCTACAAGAAAATGGGGTAGTCGAAGCATTTAATAAAGTATTGGAGCATGCACTCACCTGTTAGGATTATTAATCCTTCCTTGTCCAATTTGGTCATATTTCTAAATCGGGAGTCATGTCTAAATCAGGAATCCATCCAGTCTATTTTTAGTCACTAGCACCATTGGGTCCAATTGGCCTAATTAGGGCACATGTTCTAGTTACTAAAGTGTGGGGAACACTAATTGAGGCCTATTGCCACTTATTGCACTTGCATGCATCAGTTTAGGAGCCTCCTAGATCAATCCCTACAATTTAGGAGCCACTCAAAGTGTCGATACCAATCAAGGTCAGTTGAGTTGAGTTGGTGACTAGTCAAGCTCAGTTAGGAGTCAGTTACATTCAGTTCTAGTCCTCTACATTCAGTTAGCGCTACGTCTGCATGGAGGAGAGGTGCATTTCTCACCTACCATAGTCAGTTAGACTTAGTTAACACTAATTTAGACACTTGAGTTGTGTTTTAGTACTCCGATGAACTCCGATAATGATTTAGACAAGGTCTTAGTTACCTACAGTCAATTAGAGTCTAATCAATTTGAATTTTCTCATGTGGATTTGAATTGCATGTGGCTATTTAGCCATTGTATTACATTTTAATTATTCATCTAATTACTTTTGATTAATGAAATCATTCACGGTTGCAAGCCATTTTTGTACTGTTTCATTCTTCAATTACTGAGTAAATTGTGTGATCTATTCTTATGAGTTGTGTTTTTATCCATAGATCTATGTGCTCAATTTAATGTCAACAAGGTCTACAATGAAAGTCATGATGATTGGGACTTGTAGATTCCAATGATCTTATGGTCCTATTGGACTACATGCAAATGGTTGATAAGGCAGACGCCATTCAAGTTCGTGTATGTCCAAGAAGCGGTGATTCCAATGGAATATATCGTTCCAAGCATTCACATTACAATAGAAACAAGTATGGATGACCAAGGGGCACTAAAACAATGCTTGATGTAGTTGTTGTAGCTTGAAGAATATCAGTATGTCGCATGTTTTCATCAGTGCATCGAAAAGGATCGCCAGAAGACATGGCATGATCGAGACATCAAATCCAAGTATTTCCACCAAGGAGATATGGCTCTCCTCTATGAAAGTAACTTTGAGAAACACCTAGGTAAGTTGAAAATGCATTGGTTATGTCCCTATATAATTAATTTCATTATCGACGGCGGTGTGGTACAGTTACAAAAGCTAAATGGAGCAATGTTGCCTAAATGAGTGAATGGAAGTCGACTAAAGCCTTATCAAGATAACCAGGTGCAATGCAATGCTTAAGGCATTGCGTAACAGTAAAAAAAAATATTTGACACCACATCCCCCTCCAATAATGTTATATTATCCATGTGTTCAAATTTGGATGAAGATCATGCCAAGTGTGTGGGAAAGCTAGTCACCCAAAGGGTCCATAAACTTCCAAGTGTCTTCCTGAACCCATGCCACATTATTTTCTTATAATTTATCATTTATGTGACCCATTTAAATGTGAATATGGTAAACTAAAGTCCTTTTGGTTCCCATACCCCCTTATTACAAAATTTATGTCTACATCTCAACCTAGGGAACTAGTAGGTTGGTGAAACATTATTTGCAAGTAGTCTTATTTGGAAATTATTTAATTTGCAGACATGAAAATATCTTGGGGTGTTTCCATGGGTGCCTAGGTTTCTTATAGTTCATGATATTCTGGTATAGTATCTTCTTCAATGTCTCTAACTGGTGGTATGGTAGCTTATATGGTTCTAGGAGCCCCATCCTCTTCTTCATGATATTCATCTGCATAAATATTTCTGGATTTGGTGAAGGATGTATCTTCATCAAATATAACATCTCTACTGATCTTGATCTAATGAAAACTTGGAATGTAGGTCCAATTTTGATAATTTATCCTTTAAACCATGTAATTACATAGGACAACCAAATATCTTTAAGTGGCTTACTTCGGGATTTTCACTAGTGAACATTTCTTCTGGGGTTTTGTTTCCAAGAGCACTATGAGAAATTATGTTCTAGACATAGACTATGGTTCTTGTTGCTTCGACCCATAAATGCATACATAGATATTGATCATGGATCATTTCTTTGAGTGCTTCCATGATGGATCTAATCTTTCTTTTCTCCACTCTATTTTGTTGGGGATTATAGAGTGTGGTAAGCTTCCTCTTAATCCCAACTTCCTTACAGAATTCCTTGAATTCATTTGAAGTGAGTTCTCCTCTATTATTTGATCTTAAAGTCTTGATATTCTTTTCAAATATATTTTCCACGAGATCCTTAAATTCCTTAAATTTTCCAAATACTTCATCTTTTCCTTTCAAGAGATACATCCAATTCTTACGAGAGTAGTCATCAATAAAAAAACCATATTAGACATACCTACTTAAGGTAGTGGCCAACTTCGATCTGCACACATCTGAGTGTATAATATCCAAGACCCCTTTTGCTTTGATGTTAATACTGGGGAATGGGATCTTGATGTCCTTTCCTTGAGCACATCCTTTACATACTCCTTGATGATTGATCTGGATCTCTGGTAGACATGTCGCTACCTTGCTCACAATTGGAAATGCTTTGTATTTCACATGAGCAAGTCTTCTATGCCAAAGTTCACATGGGTTGATGGTCCGGTTGAATCTATGTATCCTTTCAATTTGTAGAGTCATCCTTTGTCAACACCAATTATAGTAGAATCATCTATTGTTTTTCCTTTCAGCCACATAAGAAATTCACCATCTACAAAGGAAACTCTAAAACCTTTCTTATCTAGAGCTGAGATAGAAAGAAGATTCTTATTCAAACCTAGAACATATAAGATTTATTTCATCTTCATTAACTTTCCGGATTTTAATTTGTAAGAGTATTCTTCCATTCGTTTTATGGTGTATTGATAATCATCTCCAAGTTGTAACTTGTGTGAATGGGCTTTTTGGGTAAGACAAGAGAGTGAATCTTTGTAAACTGTCATATGTTTGGAAGCACCATTTTCTATAAGCCAAGTTTTACTTCCATGAGAGATTGGTCCTGTGAGAGCTGAAATTAGGACAATATACTCTTCACTAGATTCTTCATATTCTCTGACCCTCTCCTTATTTGATTCATTTTCTTCAGTTACATGGGCATGATACTTTCGGTTCTTCTTATTGAACTAATCTTTCTAAAGAGGAAAATTTCTAGCAATAAGCCCCATCTTATGACATGGATAGAATTCAAAGGATGAATAATCATTTATAGGTTTCTTATTCCTTTTGAAGTCTGGTGGTATTCTAGAAGGTGATCCTTTATTCTTCCTTTTGTTTCTTCCATTCTTGGTGTGAGTAGATATAGCTTGACCTTCATTATCATTTAGCTTCTCTTCTCTATTGGCTATCCTTCCTTCTCCTTGTACACATTCTTCCCAAAATTTTCTAAACTTGGTTAACCTTATTCTAGCACATATTCCTCTAATGAAGGAGTCCCAATCTCTAAGGAGACCATTTAGAGTGGTCATCACCACTTCTTCTTCTTCCACCATGTCACCAATGGATTCTAAGTGTTCTTTGATCTGAGATACTCTTGAGAAGTATGATTGCATAGTTTCTTACTTTTGTACCTTTACACCCTTGAGTTGGTTTCTCAAGGTCATTATTCTGTTAATGTTCTTGCCTTCAAACATATTGGTTAGTGCATCAAACATTTCCTTTGGAGTATTCTTTGAAGACACCTGGGGGATCAACCGATCCTTGATGGAATTAGCTATGTTCCTTTTAAATTTAATTGTATCCTTATTTTGATTAGCCTTTATGTCCTCTCCCTCTAGTTCCTTGACCTCATATTTGATATATCCTTCTAATTCATGTTCTTCAAGGATAAGCATGACGTTGTACTTCCATTCTCTAAATTTATTTGATCCCTCAAGATTTTCATCAAGCTTGGTGTTGTTTGTCATCTTTAATTAATGAGAACTTCAAATGGAACTATAGGGGATAGAACTTACCAATTTTATAATCTGCTTCAGGATGACTTAGGGTTTGACTAGAAAACCATAATTTTCCAACTAGGATCACATGTATAGCTTATTAGATGAAAACATGTGCCTCCCCAAGGAAATATAGACTGTATATTTCTTTTATGTGATCTGTGGATGGAACATTGAGAAATTTGGCGCCCTAGTATCTCCTAGTAACACTAGTAGGTAAAAAAATGAAAACTACAGAATTGAAAACTGCTTCAATAGAAATATGCACCCTCATAGGGCGAGTTGAATGGTTATTCTTTTCTGACTGACTTGTGGAAGGATATGTCTATAATAGTGAGCCCTAGCTTGTTGTACTACAGGAAAATTGTTGCACGATGTCTTATTTTAGGTCAGCTTTGATACCATGTTAATATTTTTTTTAAATATACCAAAAAAAGAGGATCTCTGAAAGAATAACAAGTACAGCCAAAAAAAAAAGAGAAAATAACTATTTATCCTAGGAAGCCCTCATGGAGAAGAAAACCAAGCAAAACATCCTCTATATAGACTTCAACTAAGTACAGTGTAAGACCCAAAGAATAATACTACACATATTCCTCTCCTCTGGATGGACTGCTCCTTCTCTCTCTAGCATAATTGCTTGAGTGTTCTGCTTGTCCAAAAGAAAGAGGCACCTCTCCTATTTAGACTAATCAGCTGAGAGGCCTAATAACCCAACAGGGATGACTTCTCCTTGCTTCCAAGGCCGGGTTTCCTTAGAAGACTCAAAAATAGTGCATGGCATCTCTCATTGTGATCTTCAGTCTTTTCTCTAGAGTTAGTCTTCCTTGCTCCTTCAAGCACTAAAATATTGTGTTGATCAAGGAGTTTTGCCATCTGATCAATGGTATTATTTATACAATACTTCTTTGTATGGTTTCCTTTCTTACATTAAGAGCACTTACCCTTGTAAGACCTTTCATGTTTTTCCTTCCTAGAACTTGAGGCTTCATCCAATGGATCAAACTCATCTTTAGATCAAATTCAATGTTTCTTTTCTCTTTACCTTTCTGCTTCCTTCATGCTTGTGCATTCCTTGTCTTGCTAGCTAAGAGAGATTTATTTGGAGAGTCTTTAAGGGCTCCCATCTGTATCATCTTGTCTTGTTCTTTGATTAGAGACTCCATGAAGGCATCAAGGGATGGAATTCACCAATTAGGAGTAGTTAGTCTCCCAGAGTGAAAATTAGATACAAACATTGAGAATTTTGAGCCAAATTTGCTCAGTATGAAGAGAATCAATTACTCATCCTTATTCTCAATCCCACATTGCTTGCATTACATGACCAGTGATTTGAGTTTAATGAAGAATAGATGTATTGTGTCAAAGTTACTAGGTTGTAGAATTATCATCTCATTCTCCAAGATATGGCCCTACAACTCATCTTCTTTTCCAAACAAGGATTCAAATGTATCCCATACTTCTTTTGGAGTCTTGATTCCATCAATATGGAACAATATCTCACTAGAGATGTGGATGCACATGTAGCTAAAATCTTCATCAAGCCTATCCAGATGCTTCAATTTTTCAATATACTATTGGGGTTCGACTACTCTACCCATGGCCATCCTGTAAAGACCTTTGTTGCGCAGGGAAATCTGCATATCTGCCTTCCAATCAATGTAATTGAAGGGTGTAAGGATTCTGGGAGCAAGAGTTGTGGAATTCTCCATTTCACAACTATATTAATCAACATCCCTTCAAGAAATCTTTGAATGTACCTACAAAAACAGCTCAAAACACTTCCACATTAATTTAGTTCAAACACCCTTCACTTCGACATCTGCACTTTATCTGAACACATCACACCTGGATAGACTTCTCTGGGGAGAATCCAGAGTAAGCAATGCAATTATTACAAGAATTATGTGGAAAATCAATGGCTTATGGTGCATCATTGGAATTTTTCGAGGTTCGAGGTAGGAATGGATACCCGCTCTGATACCATGTTAAATTCTATGAAGCATAGGATCATCAGCATGCATGAATTCAAATGAGAAGAGAATAATTTAGCATATATTGTCTAATTAATCATGGCAATATTGTACACACATAGAGACAAAATTGGAATAATATGATTATATTCATGAATCAGTAAATAATATGGAATACACTTGGTTGTACATATAGGAGAATTTGAATGCCTAAGATAGAATTCAAATCTACCAACTCAGACTGGCTCTGGAGCTAAATCAATGTGGGGAAATCACCACTGGATCTCACTAATGAAACTTTGGATAACTAAATTAGTCTACAATCAGTTAACTGATGAGGACAAGTGATAAAAGACACCCACACTCCCTTCAATCATGCAAACTGGTGCTATGCTAATTGTTTGTGATGTAACTGATAGTAACTAGAGGATGTCTCAACATGACTTATTACCTACCAAGGTCAAATGAAGGAGACTATTGGTGGCACTCAGAGTGGGATACTAAATTATAGTGATTGGTCCCTAGGGCACCTAAATTTATGCAATTAGGTGCAGTAAGTGGAATATGTCCCCTAGGTGTGTCCCCCATGCACTAGTGGAGAGATGAAGACCTCCTAAGCTAGGAAAATAGACAATAAGACTATGTGTCCAAAGGGAGGATTAATAATAATCCCAACACCCCCCCTTAATACTGACTTTGGACAACCTGGACCTTGGCAACTAAGACCAAAGTTCAACCATACACTCTAAATGCAAAATAATAATTGTTAAAAACCAAGGAAATGGAAAAAAAACTCATGTGACCCCCCCCCCCTTCAAAATAAGCAGGAAAAACAGGATCAAGCTTTCATATCAAGAGAAAATTTCTTCTTGAATAAAAAACTTGTGAAAATATTTATGCAACCCACATCTCTATGGTGCAGTGAGGCAACATGATGGTCCTTGTGTGCACTAGTATCCTAGGAATGTGCATGTGAACCTCTCCATCTTCTTCCAATCTGATGATATACAAGAGAAGGAATGTTTCCTTTGTCCCTTCTTTCTAGAGGAAGAGTGACATGATACAATTGGTTATTTTGTGAGTAGGGAGGTTATTTAGTCCTTACCATCATGTAGCATATCACTGGGAGCTTGTTGCACCTCTCTAAAGGAAGTGAATTTTCTTGGCATAGAGCAAGGTTCTCTTTTTGAAACTAGGATCTTGTTCTCCTCATGTCAGATGGATCTCCAATCATGTTCCCAACTACCTCAATAACCTTTTCTTCGCATTTAGGCCTAGGATTGGGAGTAGGGACTGGATTTGGATCTAGATTACTGTGAACTTCATCTTCAATTTCATAAACTAACTCATATGGGTCCTCTACTTTGGATTCCGAATTTGAAACAATAATGCAAACATTATCATATCTAGAGGGTGTAGGTAGAATGGTTTTACCTCCCCTTTCAAATGGTAGTTGAGACTATACTGGATTTGAGTATGACAAAAAGTGTGAGAATTCATATGCCTTGGAGGCATGGTAACACCCTTCACTATAATATTCCCAGTTGAGATATCTAAGATCTCTACTTAGTCAAGAACCAAATACCACTCGCTTTGGTGGACCAATATGTGTCATCTGGTATACAAATAATAAATTTGCAGCTAAAGCGGGCACATAGAGTATATCTTTGAACACTCCATATTTTAACTTGATTGAACCCTTTCCTTCATCTTGAATTTGAGCGTTATCACCCATGTGAATAATCAAACCATTTGTAAGTTGTAATGAAGAGAATGATTCTCTAGATGCAACAATATGATTGGAGGCTCCTAAATTAATGAGGAAGGCATGTGATTTTGAACAGCTAGCCTTCAGTGCATGGCATCTCTCATCATGATATTCAGTCTTTTCTACAGAGTTAGTCTTCCTTGCTCCTTCAAGGATGGAAATATTGTGTTGCTCCAGGATTTTTGCCATCTCATCAATGGTATTCTTCATACAATACTTCTTTGTATGGTTTCCTCTCTTACAGTAAGAGCACTTCCCCATGTCAGACCTTTCATGTTTGTCCTTCCTAGATCTTGAGGCTTCATCTAATGGATCAAACTCATCTTTAGATTCAAATTCATTGTTTCTTTTCTCTTTACCTTTCTGCTTCCTTCTTGCATGTGCATTCCTTGTCTCGCTAGCTAAGAGAGATTGGTTTGGAGAGTCTCTAAGGGCTCCCATATGTTTCATCTTGTATTTTTCTTTGATTAGAGACTCTTTGAAGGAATCAAGGGATGGAATTCACCAATTAGGAGTAGTTAGTCTCCGAGAGTGAAAATTAGAGACAAACATTGAGAATTTTGAGCCAAGTTTGCTCAATATGGAGAGCACCAATTTCTCATCCTTATTCTCAATCCCACATTGCTTGCATTGCATGACTAGTGATTTGAATTTATTGAAGAATTCAAAGCTACTAGGTTGTAGTATTATCATCTCATTCTCCAAGATATGGCCCAACAACTCATCTTTTTTTCCAAATAAGGATTCAAACGTATCCCATACTTCTTTCGGAGTATCGAGTCCATCAATATGGAACAATATCACATTAGAGATGTGGATGCACATGTAGCCAAAAGATTCATCAAGCCTATCCATATGCTTCAATTTTTCAATATTTTGTTTGGGTTCAACTACTCTTCCTATGGCCATCCTAAAAAGACCTTTGTTGCGCAGGGAAATCTGCATATTTGCCTTCCAATCAAGGTAATTGAGGGGTGTAAGGATTCTGGGAGCAAGAGTTGTTGAATTCTCCATTTCACAACTATATTGATCAACATTTCTTCAAGAAATCTTTGAATGTACCTACAAAAATAGTTCAATACACTTCCACATTAATTTAGCTCAAAAACCCTTCACTTAGACATGTGCACTTTCTCTAAGTACATCACACCTGGATAGACTTCTCTGGGCAGAATCTAGAGTAAGCAATGCAATTATTCTAGGAATTATGTGGAAAATCAATGGCTTATGGTGCATCATTGGAAGTTTTCTAGGTAGGAATGGATACCCACTCAGATACCATGTTAAATTCTATGAAGCATAGGATCATCATCTTGCATGAATTCAAATGAGAAGAGAATAATTTAGCATAGATTGTCCAATTAATCATGGGAAAATTCTACACGCATAGAGACAAAATTGGAATAATATGATTATATTCATGAATCAGTAAATAATATGGAATACACTTGGTTGTACATATAGGAGAATTCAAATGCCTAATATAGGATTCAAATCTACCAACTCAAACTGAATCTGGAGCTAAATCAGAGTGGGGAAATCACCACTGGATCTCACTAATGAAAATTTGGATAACTAACTTAGTCTACAATTAGTTAACTGATGAGGACAGGTGAGAAAAGGCACCCACACTCCCTTCAATCATGCAAACTAGCACTAGGATAATTGTTTGTGATGTAACTAATAGTAACTGGAGGATGACTGAACATAATTGATTACCTACCAAGGTCAACTAAAGGAGACTATTGGTGGAACTCAAAGTGGGCTACTAAATTATAGTGATTGGTCCCCATGGCACCTAAACTCATGTAATTAGGTGCATTAAGTGGAATATGTCCCCTAGGTGTGTCCCCCATGCACTAGTGGAGAGATGAAGACCTCCTAAGCTAGGAAAATAAACAATAAGACTATGTGTTCAAAGGGAGGATTAATAATAATCCCAAACACCCCCCTTAATATTGACTTTGGACAACCTGGACCCTAGAAACTAAGACCAAAGGTCAACCATATAATATAAATGCAAAATAATAATTGTTAAAAACCCAAGAAATGAAAAAAAACTCATGGGAAGGACCCCACCCCCTAAAAATAAGCAAGAAAATCAGGATCAAGCTTTCATATCAAGAGAAAATTTCTTCTTGAATAAAAAACTTGTGAAAATATTTCTACAACCCACATCTCTATGGTGCAGTGAGGAAATATGATGGTCCTTGTGTGCACTAGTATCCTAGGACTGTGCATGTGAACCTCTCCATCTTCTTCCAATCCGATGATAGACAAGAGAAGGAATATTTCCTTTATCCCTTCTTTCTGGAGGAAGAGTGACATGATCCAATTGGTTCTTTTGTGAGTAGGGTTGTTATTTAGCCCTTACCATCATGTAGCATCTCACTAGGAGCTTGTTGCATCTCTATGAAGGAAGTGAATCTGCTTGACATAGAGAAAGGTTCTCTTTTTGAAACTGGGATTTTGTTCTCCTCATGTCAGATGGATCTCCAATCATGTTCCCAGCTACCTCAATAACATTTTGTGCCCATGTAGGCCTAGGATTGGGAGTAGGGACTGGATTTGGATCTAGATCACAGTGAACTTCATCTTCAATTTTATAAACTAACTCATCTAGGTCCTTTGCTTTGGATTCCAAATCTAAAAAACTAATGCAAACATTATCATATGCAAAAGGTGTAGGTAGAATGGTTGTACCTCCCCTTTCAAATGGTAGCTAAGACTGTACTAGATTTGAGTATGGAAAAGAGTGTGAGAGTTCATATGCCTTGGAGGCATGGTTTGCAACACCCTTCGCTATAATATTCCTAGTTGAGATATCTAAGATCTCTACTAAGTTAAGACCAAATACCACTCACTTTGGCAGGCCAATATGTGTCATCTAGTATACAAATAACAAATTTGCAGCTAAAGAGGGCACATAGAGTATATCTTTGAGCACTCCATGTTTTAACTTGACTGAACCCTTTCCTTTAGCTCGAATTTGAGTGTTATCACCAATAAGAATAATCGAACCATCTGTAAGTCGTAATGAAGAGAATGATTCTTTAGATGCAACCATATGATTGGAGGCTCCTAAATTAATGAGGAAGTCATGTGATTTTGAATAACTAGCCTTCAGTGCATGGCATCTCTCGTCATGATATTCAGTCTTTTCTCTAGAGTTAGTCTTCCTTACTCATTCAAGGATGGAAATATTGTGTTGCTCAAGGAGTTTTTCCATCTGATCAATGGTATTCTTCATACAATACTTCTTTGAATGGTTTCCTTTCTTACAGTAACAGGACTTCCCCTTGTCAAACCTTTCATGTTTGTCCTTCCTAGAGCTTGAGGCTTTATTTGATGGATCAAACTCATCTTTAGGTTCAAATTTAGTGTTTATTTTCTCTTTACCTTTCTGCTTCCTTCTTGCTTGTGCATTCCTTGTCTCGGTAGCTAAGATATATTGATTTGGAGAGTCTCTAAGGGCTCCCATCTGTATCATCTTGTATTGTTCTTTGATTAGAGACTATGTGAAGGCATCAAGGGAGGGAATTCACTAATTAGGAGTAGTTTGTCTCCCATAGTGAAAATTAGAGACAAACGCTAAGAATTTTGAGCCAAGATTTCTCAATATGGAGAGCACCAATTGCTCATCCTTATTCTCAATCCCACATTGCTTGCATTGCATGAACAGTGATTTGAGTTTAGTGAAGTAATAGATGTATTGTGTCAAATTTACAGGGTTGTAGTATTATCATCTCATTCTCCAATATATGGCATCTTATTTTCCAAACAAGGATTTGAACGTATCCCATACTTCTTTCAGAGTCTTGAGTCCATCAATATGGAACAATATCTCACTAGAGATGTGGGTGCACATGTATCCAAAGTCTTCAGCAAACCTATCCAGATGATTCGATTTTTCAATATACTATTGGGTTTCAACTACTTTTCCCATGGCCATCCTGTAAATACCTTTGTTGCATAAGGAAATTTGCATATCTGCCTTCCAATCAAGGTAATTTAAGGGTGTAATGATTCTGGAAGCAAGAGTTGTTGAATTCTCCATTCACAGCTATATTGATCAACAATTCTTCAGGAAATATTTGAATGTACCTACTAAAACAATTCCAAACACTTCCACATTAATTTAGCTCAAACACCCTTCACTTAGACATGTGCACTTTCTCTAAGTACATCACACCTGGATAGACTTCTCTGGGCAGAATCCAGAGTAAGCAATGCAATTATTCCAGAAATTATGTGGAAACTCAATGGCTTATGGTGCATCATTGGATTTTTTCGAGGTTCGAGGTAGGAATGGATACCCTCTCTTATAGCATGTTAAATTCTATGAAGCATAGGATCATTAGCCTACATGAATTCAAATGAGAAGATAATAATTTAGCATAGATTGTCCAATTAATCATGGAAAATTGTACACACATAGAGACAAAATTGGAATAATATGATTATATTCATGAATCAGTAAATAATATGGAATACACTTGGTTGTACATATAGGAGAATTCGAATGCCTAAGATAGGATTCGAATCTACCAACTCAGACTAACTCTGGAGCTAAATCGGTGTGGGGAAATCACCACTGGATCTTACTAATGAAACTTTGGATAACTAACTTAGTCTACAATCAGTTAACTGATAAGGATAGGTGAGAAAAGGCACCCACACTCCCTTCAATCATGCAAACTGGTGTTATGTTAACTATTTGTGATGTAATTGATAGTAACTGGAGGATGACTAAACATGATTGATTACCTGCCAAGGTCAACTGAAGGAGACTGCTGGTGGCACTCCAAGTGGGCTCATAAATTATAGTGATTGGTCCCTAAGGTACCTAAACTCATGCAATCGGGTGCAGTAAGTGGCAAATGTCCCCTAGCTGTGTCCCCCATACACTAGTGGAGTGATGAAGAACTACTAAGCTAAGAAAATAGACAATTAAACTATGTGGTCAAAGGTAGGATTAATAATAATCCCAACATGTATATCCTCAGCAAAGATATGTATAAATTATTCCTAGGAGAGTTCAGGGATCTAGGTCGATAATTCGTTACAGGTAATTAGTTTTATCAATCCATGATGTGTCGGGGCGTCTTCTTTTCCTTGCACCACCTTGTGACTCATCTCCCATATAGATTGTAGGAGGAAAAAGGGAATGTTAGTATTGTTACTTGATTTTATATATGACCGCAATTTCTCAAGAGGTTCAACATCCTAAAATAAAAGGTGGGCACATAACTAAGTCTCCTGGTACATGTGATCTATTTCAAAATGGAAGCTACTACTTCATCACACGACTTAGGCATAGTTTCCCTTTTTAATCCCTTTTTATCTTCCTCGTATCTTTTTCCTTCTACAAAGAAACCATGCTTTTCTTTCATGGCACTCTCCTTCTCATTATTTCCCCAATGCAACCCTCTTGGATGCCTATGTAAACTTATATTCTTTCCTCATTTAAATGGATACACAGTCCTTTCACCTTTGTCACAAATTCCTCTTCTTCCAAGTGCTTGAGGATTTTGGTGAATTTTAGTGCCACATTCTAGTCATAACCATTTAAACCAATGAGAAAGGCCATCCATCCCACTGTGTAGAGGATTGATAGGACCTATAGGTTATCATATATAGGGGAAACATCCATAGGCTCACTTTTCTTAAAACTTGCTGCCATTTTGTAGACACAGTTTATATCAAATTGAACAGATGAATAAGCTGAAGGGATGAAGATAACTTACTTGCATTTTTTATAGATTCAAGCATTGGTCTTCCTGAACTATTGTTTGGATTATCTAAGCATGCCCCTGCTTTCTCTGCCTCCTTTTGCCTCTACTATGATCTTTATTTTGAATCGATGCAGGCCAATTATCTCATGTCCCGTGTCTTAAACCATTCAACTTCCTTTTCTCTTCCTTACCACTTCATCATTCTTCCACTTCTGTGATTAATTGAAATCAATATCATGGGGGGGATATGCTACCTTATGTTTAATCATGCTTTTTCATTCATTGCATCTGCTAACATAGATTGTTGTTTCCATTTTTTATGTGCACTCATTATTTGTCATGGACAAATTACCTTCCCTTGTACTACATGTTGCCTTCCTCATTCTAAATGCGAGTTGTCCTCATCTCAATTATGGTATAATGATGGTTTCTGTAGGTAGGCTAGATTTTAGTGATTAAAAAGAATGAGGTTAGTAGTTAACTTTCTATGTTTAATGTACCTATAGAGATAATGTGGACGGTGGTGTGTTGATGTGATGTGGTAGGTCACACATATTTCTTTCTATAGTTGATGTTGCTTGATCTGTAGTAATTTTGATATGTTATCTAGTTTGGCTCGTTACTACCTGATTTTTGAAGTTGGGATCACTAGATTTAAATTTTCCCTAGCTTGTTTGATTTTTACTGCCTCGCTCACTTGATGTTATTTCCTGGCTCGCTTGATATTTGATAGAGGAGTTTTGTAGTTGTAGTATTGTTTTTGGTTGGTTTTGGATTTTTTCTCTTCTTTTTTCTTCTTTGTTTTTACTGATTTTTTATATTTTTCCTCTTTTTTTAATTTTTTTTGGAAGAAGAACTCAGTTGAAATAGAGGACATCAATGTCCTCTATAAGAATAAGATGCTTGTTATATAGGTTTTTGTGTGAATTCTTCTTTGGAAAGTGGTTTCTTGTACATCTTCATCCTCTGTCCATTCACCAACATGGTAAAACGGTTGTCATCTATTGTTCTTATCTTTATTGTTTCATTGTCACAGATGGTATCTATTGTGTATGGTCCTAGCCATATAATCGTTAACTTACCTCTAAACTTCTGAAACCTAGAGTCATATAATAATGCCCAATTCCCTTCTTTAAATTTATTTGTACTTATGTTCTTTATGTGCCATTGTTTCCTATGTTGTTGTACCATTTCAGTGTGCGATAAGGCATGTTGTCTATATTCATCTAGTTCATTTAATTGCAGAATGTGTTCTTTTTGAATTTTGGACATTTCCATGTTGACTTCAACACATGTTCTCAATGTTTTGATCTCAAACTCAATGGGTAACATTACATTTTTTCCATATACCAATTCATAGGGAGTAAATCTAGTGGTTGTATTCCATGTTGTATAGTAGGCCCAAATTGCTTTCAATCTATCTTCCCAATATCTTTTATGTAACTGGACTATCTTTGTTAAAAAATATTCCATCTCTTTGTTTGTGACTTCCACCTGCCCATTTGCTTGTGGGTGCTAAGAGGAATATTGTCTATTCTTTATCTTGTTTCTTCTCAGTAGATCTTCAATAACATTGGATTCAAATTGTGTTCCTTGATCAAATATGAGTTCTCTAGGGACCCTAAATCTGGTGAATATTTGTTCTGTGAAGAATTTTTCCAGACTGTTTTCATCAGCTTTAGCGAGAGGTTTAACTTCTTCCCATTTTTTGAGGTAGTTTGTACATACACTAGTACAAAATGAGGAATTAGCTACTAGGTGACTAAAAATTCTAGTCACCAAGTGTTTTTAAAGTGATTTACTACTAAATATGAGCAATTTTGATTGACCCAACTATAAACGACTAAAATTAACGACTAATTTAGTCACCGGTTAACAAATATGACTAGATAATAAGTGACAGAGTTAAAAATGACTAACATAAATGACTAATTTAGTCACGGCATAAAAAGTAACTAGCTAGAAGAATATGAATGAGTCATTTATGTTAGTCAATTTTAATTATGTCATGGAAAATTGCAAATTTGACAATGTAGTGTAAATTTTGTATATTTTCTACCTTCTATTAGTAATATTAGTGCCATGCACCTCAATATTCACAGATCCAACAAATCAATTGCACGAAAGATACATCTCAGCAATGAGAGAGTTCCCAGAGCATCTCCAAAATTAAGAAAGATACACTAAAAAATCCTAATAAGGGGTGGACTCAAAATGGTAGAACCTAGACAATGTAGTAGAGACAAAATCTATAAGAATTAGGAGCACCTTAATGTAGCAGAGGAAGCCAATAGAGTCACAAGTGGAAAAATCCTAGACAATGTCCAAAGTAGAGAATCTTGAGTGGCTAACATATTCCTTGAGATCCTTGTTAGTAACTACCAACTACTCAATGACATGCTATCATGAATTTGGTCCTTCCCTTTACAAAGTAAAATGGACTTCATGACATCCTTCAACTAGACTTAGTATCTAGGTACGTGTATATGTTTGCCATGTTAATGAGTTGTTCCAGTTTTAGTAGTTGGAGAAACCGTTTATAGTTTTCTCATAGGCTCCTGCTGCTACTATTTATTAGGTAGCTACTACACTTGCTCAGAGTGATCCCCCTATTCCTACTGCACTTGCTCCTACTATCTAGATCACCCAGCATCCATCTGCATAGAGCAAAGCACAGTATGGAAACACAGTATGTTCCATACTGTGTTATATGGAAACATATTATGTTCCATATAACCCTTTGCCAACATTTTCAATCTACTAACATAAATTATTCTCTTGCTCATTCTCCACCATATTATAAGCGTCATAAACCTGGGCATCTGTATGGATCCCTAAACTTTCCAATTATAGGGTAAAATAACTGGTCTCAATCAACTCACCAAACTCCATCTGTTACTTCTCTAATTTAACCAATATTGATTGTAGTTCCTCACTCTTAGTACTAGATGTTATAGTAATCCCCTTCAATACTGGTGAATGAAGTATATATGCAACTAGAACTTGCTACATGGCCTTTTCTAATGAGTTTTGTAAGGAAGGACATAACATAGAATAACGCCATTATTGGGATGTTATCCCTTAATAATGCCAAATATATAACCATTAAAAATGACTATGGTAGTTATATAGGAGGTATACCTAAAAGACGTGGGAGCAACATAGATCTTGTTTATAGGGGAGGAATCTGCAGATATTATTTGTTTTTAACATATTGGGTGGTTAAAAACCTCTACCTGTATTAGCTTGAGAAATTAAATTTATTTTTTAATCTCATATTACTTCCCCTACCATAAATTTGATTTTGTTTCTTACTTGGGAGAAGAGGTAGTCAAAGTAGAGCCTTAGCCATTTCTTAACCCTAATTGGGCTAGCTGAATAATGTTTTAAGGTACCAAAGGTTGCACTAAGATGTAAGAGAGAGGGTCCTAAAATATACCCAATCATATTTGACTATGATGTAATAGACTTGTTTTAGGTGGTTTACTTAGTTTCTTCTATTTGACTCTTCTTACTTCTATACATTTCATATGTCCCCTGCATTATTTTTAAAGTTTATTACTTAATCTTACAAGGACTTCTAAAAAAAACTTTCATAGAGACACATTTAGCAATCCCTTTAAATATAAAAGCCAACAAAAAGCCCTTTCATAACCATACAATCTATTTAAATATAAAAGTCCCTTTAAATATAAAAATCAATATGGTTATATTATGCTTTAAATATTTAGTATTGTTAAAATTTATTTAACTATAATTAATTTCATTGGTATTAAAATTTATTTAGATATAATTGAAACCTTTATATACCATTGAGTTATAATCATTTCTTACATTAGAATCGGGGTTGATTTTCATAGTTATTCATCCAAGTTAAAAACAAAACCATGGTTTTTAGTTTTAAATGCACCTTTCCAAGCGGTGTGTACCTCCAAAATGCATACTAATTTTCCAGGTGTGAGAGGTGTGAGTACCTCCTAAATGCATACTAATTTACCATATGTGAGAGGAAGTGATGTTTTAATTTTGGTAGAAAATTAATGACGTATTTTTTATGTTTAGCTATTTCTATAAGTCGCCGTTAATTTTTTCTTAATTTTTCTAGAGGTTGAACTTTAATGAAAGTGGTTTCTAAGCCCAAATGTTAATTGCAAGTAATATGGATATAGTGGGTGTATATTGCATAATGTTAGAGGGTGTCATTTATGATTTTTGTTATATTTGGTAAATATTTTTATTAGATTTTTTTTAGTATATAATAAAAAATAATCTTTGTATTGCTTAAATTTTTTAATAAAAAATTATTAATGAAAAAATTTTACACTAACTTTTTTTTAATAAAACTTTTTATGTTTTGAAAAATAAAAACCTATTAATGAAAAAATTTTACACTAATTTGTTTTAATAAAACTTTATATGTTTTGAAAAACAAAAACCCAAAACGTAAAAAAATAAAAATTAGTCTGAAATTCCAACCCAAGACGAAATGAAATTCCAACCCTGGTCATCATCATGCCCTATTCCCATACCATTTGCAAGTCATGGCAAGGGCCAAACCACAAGCCAAATCAGGTTTTGCTTACTTTTGATAACTTGCTTAAACGACATTCGATATCAGGTCGGTCGGCTCGACATGTTCGATAAGAACAACTCTTGGATCAATACGACAATGTGCTTCCACCCACGAATTGGAAGTGATACCATCCTCTTGAGCTTGTTGTTGTTCATATTTGACCAACAGGTAAACCTTCTGTCCACGGCCCCCTCAAAGTGAAGTAGGGTTTCCTAAAAGCAAGTTGGGATTCATCAAGGCCTAGTGTTTGAACCTAGCTCTGATACCACATGTCAAAACCCCAAAATTTCATAAAAGTTTAAAATTCTTAAGATAACATAAAATATCTAAATACGTAGTTTACTAACTACTAGCGGTTAGCAGAAAATGAAACAGTCCAACACTTAGTATTAATCATTTTCATATTATGTTAACTAATACAGCTTTCATTTTTGTGTAAAGTATAAGAGATGGACCTGCACACAGCTTTCTTTCAGTTTTACTAATAAATTTACTTTTTGGCAAGTAGGCGAAATCTAACTTTGAAAACTTGGCTTACTTAGCATTTATGCTAACACAGATGTACTGCTGGTTCTTACAGGTTAACAGGTAACGATCGATCGAGTAGGGGTTTAATTCATAAAGTAGCAAGAAGTATATACGTTGCTTGTAAAATGCTAGTAATTAACTGACTATTTAAAAGCAAGCTCTGATGAGGTAAAGTAACTGTCTTTTATTTCATGAAGGACTTCTATCAATCTAGATAGTAAATATTCCAATACAGTACATGTTTCTATTTTGTCGCTAGCTTACTAGTTATGGAAATTATCAACCTATTACTTGTATGTAAAATAAAAATGCTCACTAACAAGTTATAAACTTTCATACTTACATTATCGTATTGCTGCATGTACTATTGTAACCACATACATTACCATATTATTTACTAAAGTACCAATCTAATTGTTATGTGCATTCTGTAGGAATCTTACTGCCTGGAAATCTCCTTGACATTATAAGCTTGATTATTGTAATTAAATGCATCGTTTCATGATGGAATACTATTTACCCTTACTTCATAAATCTAAGTCATAGGTAAATGTATTATCAGTGTCATTCCAATGATTATAGACTTGAGCATGGTTTTATTCCATTATAAATTTACTATTATCATGTTGCCTAGCTTACAACAAGTTAATGTTTATAATAACTATTATGGTAGATTTTTCTACCTAAAACTTCTAATCTGAAGTTTGACCCTATGTGTCATTAATATGACCAAGATTCTTCACTATGCTAAGTACAGGTTATCATAAACGATCACAAACTATCCTTGTCAAATAATGATATGGTCTAATACTAGTATTGACAAGTCGAGTAAGCAACTATTATCTATGAGAGCTTATACCAAGGTTGAGCCTTGTAATTGTTATGTTTTAAATACTTTTACTATTCTATTCAAACTCCGTATATTATAACCACCCAAAGCCGTCGGATTGCAAGTGATAAGTTTGGAATATAATATATGCTTATTTTATCATCGTTTTGCAAGTATATAATTCTAATGGTAGATGGAAAGGTCCTAAGCATGATCAACATTGGGATTATCCATATGATCAAGTGGTTACCACCTTTCACTAAGGTCAACGTTAAGAAATCATCGTTAGTCCATACGTAAAATCTTGAAGCTATCAAACATTATGATATAGTTTATGTATGAACTTTGGTGTGATATATATAAGCATACTCCATAATTTGTGCATGGTTTGATTAAAATCATTGTTTTAATAATTGATGTTTAAAACCGCAAATGGACTATGGACTCGACCCTTGCATGGTCAAAAGAATTGGAGTCCACGTGGTCACCTCATGTCCATGCATTGGCAATATAAAAGTCTCGCAAACCCTATTTGCTTTGTCATTTTCCTCCGAAGTTCTCGCTGGCCTGTGGGCTGCACTGTGAAGTTTCCATGGCGGCTGTGAGGGTTGTTCCTATGCTAGCTTGCTCCAAAACTTGGGTCTAAAGTTGTTGTAGTTTCCTGAGTTCGGTCTTTGTTTGCCAACCTTCTTAGCTGTGAACTTCACCATGCGAGTGTTTACTAGTTTTTGTATTTGGCTCTCGGCCTGTCCTTAGTTCAATCTTGCTTTCCTTGTGGCCTGTCACTGCTTTGTGAAGCTAAGGCTTCTTTGCTACTATCTGTGCTCCATAGATGCCATAGGGTTTGGAGATTTTTGTGTGTGCATTATGCAGTTGGTGATAGTCTCTTCGTTGCTCGATACTCTTTTATTTATAGGTAAATAAATTTGGTTTTTCTTTTAATATGAAAAACTCACGGTAAAATGTTTTTACAGTAGGTTTCCAATCGATATGGAGCTTTGTATTAACGCACATTATGGTTCTCTTCTTGCAGGAACTCGTGACAGCTCTATATTTCAGTGACGAAGATAACGCTGGCTCGCTTCGGGGACTCGTGGCTCCAATCTAGTAAGACCTAGGTTCAAAGAATGGGTTTTTACCCTGCTTGTAAACAGGGTTGTTGATGGTGAAACCCCAAGCTTGGAAGCTTATCCGGTTTCTTCGTTAGATACGTGATTTTAATAAGTTTTTTGTTCAATTTTGATTACAAACCCTCGCTATGATGATGGGTAGATCCAGCCTTGAGCTGGGTGTTGTAATTTGGTTAAGTTTCCAGCCTTACGGCATGACAATGTAATACATTGGGTTTCTAAGAAAGAGTTTACTTCGAGCTCAGTCTTGTTTTTGCAATGGTTTTGTAATCTTGTAAATTATGATTTATTGTAATTTAGGGTTTTTCCTCTTCGACTGTTAATGAAGAAAATCACTGTCTAGGATATCTTTTATAAATAGATATTGTTAAAATGTTGACTGTAGCTCAGTTGTAATGTGAAATTTATAATTTTAAAACTTACCTGTCCAGAATATACTAGCTAGGGTTTTACCGAAAATAAAACCCTTGTCTAAAATATGTTATTTATTAATACTTAGGTTCTGCTACTTGTTAATTCGGTTTGATTATTACAGGTGTGTGGTGCTATTTTAACTTGTTAACTGTAACTTATCTTGCTTCTTTATAGAAGACATTTGTTTTCAGAAAAGACTATAAACAGTCTAAAGTATGCTTTGGAAACTTCCTGTAAGGTGTATTTTCATAGTTATCAATGAAAAGGTTTAAATCTTTAAGTAATTTAAATAATTTATAAGTTAAGGTTTCGACCCTGAAGCTTTTCCTTCACAGGTATAAGATTGTTGGGTAAATGTAAAATAGTTTCTACATAGGTAAATATTTTAGTTTTATACTAGTTATTGTTTCTATTTATATTGCTTTTATTTACTGAACTGTCAGGTAGAATTTATTCAGATTTCTCGAAAGGATAGAAAATAAACTTTGTAACTCTGTTTACTCTTTGTAAATTAAGGACTTTTAATATAACCCTATCTAGTTTATATTAAATATTAGTCTTAGGTTTAGTTGATATTGTTAGAAGATAAACTATGTGGTTAGTAGCCTGTTTATATACTTAACTGTATGTAATCATTGTAACTCTAATGTAGTTTTTCTGCTGCATTTCATTCAGTTATACTAAGTGAAAACAGAGAAGTAGAAATAAATCATAACACTGTTTTTCCTCCGTAATATTTTAACATTGAAATAAAATTATTCTACTATCTATAGTTACACAATCCTATCTACTATTTTCATTCTCTTATCTACTTAAACATTCTACCTGTGCTAGAGTATGGCCTGGTTTCCAGGTGTGGAAAAATACAGTCTAGAAATTATTTACATTCTAACACATTATTTTCTAAATCCATTTCATTTCTAAATAATTTAATAAAAATACTAACTCAAACATTTCACAAACTGAACAAATAACATTCATATAGTAGTTATCTAAGATTTAATTAACTAACATAGTAAAATAAAATAACTTAGAACCTGTTGAGGACAGACAACAACAGCGTTAGGAGGCCGATCCTCCCTACCAATCTCATGGAGAGTGCTCAAACAATGCTTCCTTAGGACCCCCGAGCCTATTCCTGGTCTTCTTGGCTGAGAACTAGTGGAGAATGCAAACAGTAGAACCCTCTGTCAACTAACTAGTTCAATACCTCAGTAAATAATCTACTCTTAGCAGTATGACCTTCAGCTTAAAAGCTACACTAGATCAATCAGCAGTTATCCCCTCAAACACTTTCCAAATTTCCCTTCCATTGAATTTCTTTGAAGTACATTCATTCAACCTGAATGATCACTTCTCTAGAATGAGCAATCTCAGCTCTCTTCAATAGGAATTTTTATAAATATTACCTAGGTCTTTTGGGTCAGTTGTCATTAATTGAGCCACCTGCTCTGATTCCACTTTCTTGGGGAATCATGACCCCAAATGTAGGGAGGTTGCCACCTGCAATAGTTGGAAGTGGTTTGAGGATGCTGCCATATGTCAGTTTGCTCTCCACCCAGTCTTCTCCACCAATTTGACCAGTAAACACTCTTTTAACAGCTCTCCTAAGATGTTGTCTCCTCCTTTATTTATTTATAAATAAAATATTCAGAATTTACATTAAATATCCTTGACCCTGCTGAGTCATCAATTACAACTTAGCATAAAATTTAACATATTGTCCTCAATAATATAAAATTGTTTTTTTGCAAAATTGGGGCATGTGACAACCCAACTAGGAATGGGCTAGTATATTATAATAATTGGTTGGGTAGTCTACCCCATACCAATGGGCTTTACCCAGTATACCATACTACTAGAACACCAGCCATTACAACAAGTCTACCATACACATAGGATTACTACCTTCCCCATAGTCTTTACCTAGTCCCACATCCCACCTCTCTACCATACATTACTACTTACCTGATTCATTGTTCGTGTAACCTAGTCCACACAATAAAACAAAAAATATAAAAAAA
>LPNX010602015.1:5124-97285 GCA_001517045.1 Pseudotsuga menziesii | reverse complement strand
GAAGAAACAGAAAAATATATATATATATATATATTTTCATGTGCAGCTCGACCCAACTAGTTTACCAAATAGCTCGACCCAACCTCTACGGCAATGGCATTCGTGGCCGATGGCCGATTTTCCTTAACCACCATCCTTCAATTCCGATTACTGCTCAACCTGCTAGTTCTTGTCAAATAGCCTAACTGTTGGCGCCAAACATTGGAGGGTTTGGTGGGTTATGGATATGGATATTGGTCATACCCGTTGAGGAGATTAGGATCGATATTAACCATTGTTGAGAGTTTACAATTTCTCTATTTAATTGCCATAGCTTCCATGGATAAAGCAACATTGGAGAGAACCTGGAGACTTTTGAAGAGGCAGACCACGAATTCTGCACCTCTGGCGTCAACACCACCTTCTTTGCTTACAAAATCCCTTGTAAGTTTATCGATGTACTATGAATTGATAAATTTTTAGTGAATTTTGGATAAAAACCCATGTGTTGTGTGCTCATAGATGCGCCATTGTTTTTCCATGTTGCTGCTTATTACTTTTTGCACTAGCCCTCTTGTGGATTATGCCCGCAGCCTGTCTATATTGAACGATACCCTGCAGGTTCCCATTATATCGGATAACTATAAATCAAGGGCATTTTATACATGCCAGTTATGTTAGTGCTTGCTATGTCGAATACCCTCTGCATGTGCCCAGTCTTAATGTTTCAGTGAAAATCTTGCCCACTGTGGGCTTCCAGCTGATCCTCTGCCTCGAACACTGGAGCCATTTCTTCATTTTCGATATCTCCATGTCTCTAATGGAATGTGTCTTCCTCCATAGCCACTTCCTTTGTGGAGCTGACTGAGTCTTGATGGGGAGAAATCTTTGAATTTGAACATTTGGCTAAGTCTAAAACTACAACATTTTTCTTAATTTGTTCACCTTATATTGCCACTTTGACTCCCAGCACTCAATTTTGAACCAGTTGAAATTGTAATTGTGAAAATAATCTATTGTTGAAATGGGATACTGCTACTTGAAGATCTTCAATCTTGTGCACCATCCTTCTTATTACCGTGCAATTTTTTTTTTATTTTACATGAAATATGACTTATATGCCTATGACCATCCATTGTAGCAGAGGTAGTCTCACAACTTTGTGAAGTTAGGAGGGTTTCCACCCAGAGTAGTGAGGAAATGCAGTCTCAAAATATTGGATACCTTTCATAGGGTTTCCACCCAAAGCAGTGAGGAAACGCAGTCTCAAAATATTGGATACCTTTTCATAAGAAGTGCGGTCATAGGGTTTCCACCTAGAGCAGTAAGGAAATGCAGTTTCAAGGGCTCAAATGTTCCTAAAAAAAACAGACAATTTGAAAATCAAGTTGGATTACCTTCTCCCATGTCCCAAAATGCCTTAGGTCAACAAGCCCAAAATGCCTTAGGTCAACAGGCTAGACCACTACAATGAAGAAGAGCCCAAATAGTTGCCAGTCTGTTCTAAGCTTTGGTGTTCTCTTCCAGACTAAACTACAAAACCTCCTCACATATTTCCTCAAGTATGCATATACATCCACTGCTTCCCCTTGATGTTGAGCTATTTGGAGTTCTACAGATCTCCACTCAACTACTAAGATGCAGAGTAGTGTTGACGGAATGAAGAAACACCATAGACAAGCCTGATATATCCCACCTCTGCTACGATAACCCATCTCATCTCCCATAAATTCAATCCACTACATAAGCAAGAATAGATCTGGGAGAAGTTAAACTCCATTTCATGTGGCATGGTGAACTTTTCAACTTGTCCTACAATTCGAGGTGCATGCAATTCCTAATGTTTATATTGTCAATATTCATGGGTGCAAATCCGTGATAAGATCTGCATATTGTACCAAAAATCCTTGATTCTATAGAATACCCTTATTTGCAATTGAATCCGTGTCATTGTTTAATGATCAGACTCATCAAAGGATTTGATAGTGTTCCCGAAGTCAAAATACTTGCAATTTTTTGAATTCTAGGTCTAGAGATCATTCTTGCAAGACATTACGGTGCAGAGGGAGTCAAGTCTCTAATTTTGCAAATGATAATCATCGATTCTCCATTAGCAATAAGTTTTTGAACTTGCCTGGCTCTTAGAATTTTTATCACTTGATTTAAAGCTAATGCTTCTATGTTATTATAGGTGGTCACTATTGACCACCAAGCATAAGTCAATTCCCACTATCCCTTAGGATTGTAAACAAACAGCCCCCTCCCTCCCCACTACAGGCTTAAACCTAAGGACATATATTTGATTTTTCATGTACTATTGGTATTGTTTTGAAAGCAATCACACTCAACGTCTCATCTATGAGTTTTGTTTCCATTTTGACAATGTTCAAGTTAATGAAATGAATGTAAGTACACAATTTAATTAGATTTTGTCTTTCATTAATAAATATTGGTTTTCCATTGTATTTTTGAACTCTTTGTAGATATACTACATTTATTCAGGGAGTGTAGTCACGAGAAATTAAAATATATGAAAATTGACAGATGTCTGTCTACATCGAGCATTACCCTTACATTTTTCTTCACAAAACTGAATTCCTTACTTCAATATAACTTCCCTAATACTATTATCAAATAATAATAGATAAAACCTTAATTTTTTAGTGAAAATATTGCCCATTGTAGGCTTCCAGCTGATCCTCTACTTCGAACATTGGAGCCGTTTCTTCATTTTCCATATCTCCATGTCTCTGTTGGACTGTTTTTTCCTCCATATCCACTAACTTTGTGGAGTTGATTGAGTCTTGATGGGGAGAAGTCTTTGAATTTTAACATTTGGCTAAGTCTAAAACTGCTACCATAAGTAAAGGGTTAAATGTCTGCAACTAAAATCTCTTTATGGGTGTTGATTTTTGGAATGTTGAGTTCTAGACATTGTATATGGTGTCCTAAATGTTGGTAGATATTCTTTGAACGAATGGCTTGAACCAGCATGCCTGTTTAAACTTTGCAACTCATAGCTATTTCAGTCTTCAGATGATATAGGATCTGAGGACTATCCATATCATTTGGATGTTGCCTAGATTGTAGAGGAATTCTTCTCTATTGCTTTATTTTGATTCTTTGTTTTTAATTACTTTATAATTTCCACTGTTAGTGTAGAATTTCCAATAAGCACGTCAAGTTAAGAGATTGAGTTATTTATGATTGGGAATTTCATAGTGGGTGAAGGTCTAGATTGTGTATTAGATTAAGATATTGGTATGTTTATAATACTCTTCGAAGTGTTTTGGGAATTTCCATCATGGAGCAAATGTGCTTGAGATTTCATGGAAAGCAATGTTTTTTGTTAATCCAAAGTGGGTAGTGATGGTCCCTACAGATGATGTTTGCTTTTTTACATGATATCTAAAGTTTGTTTTACTAGTTTTATGAACTTGCATGTGCTCATTAGAAACTATATATTTAGTTTCTGAAAGTTTGAAACTTTGAATTGATGGGGAGTTCACAATTAATAGATACTTGTACAAGGACAGAACTTAGTTATGTTTGATGTATGATTACTGAAAAGGAAAAATCTCAAAATAATGGTGAGGTACCATTACTAGATTTTATACTTCAAGTAGGTTTAGGGTTATACTTCTGTATCATGGACATTTATTAATATTCATTGGTCAACATATGAGAGGTCACCACATGGTTACTTTAATTTAGATGTGAAATTCCATTAGTGGCCAAAAATGGAAAATAGTACTGTAAAAATTACAAGTAGTAATCATTGAGAGTGCTAAGGGAACTCCATAAGAGCTGAAAAAGAAATAGAAGACTGCAAGGAGAATGCAAAAACTCTTACTGTTGAATCCTAGAGAGCCCTAAAGATCAAAATGAGTGAGGGTTTAAGGGACTTCAAGGAGAAGCCCAATACCAACAACGCGGTTTATTGTCAACTATTCTAATATCCAAGTCTATGCTCAAGGGTGTTTTGAGGTTCTTTCTATCCATTGGTTGTGTGACTCGAAGCCTACACTGCCTGATAGAACTAGTATTGGAGGTTTATTTATAATGCCTCTTGTGATTGGAGCTATCTAGATGTTGTAAGTAAGAAATGATGAGCTTTGAGTTAGCAATGCAGAGAGTTCTATCTATGAAAGTTTTCTACTAGAAGTGAAGTATCTCCTGAAGAAACAATGCGATACATCTCTTGTCCTCCTACTATATGAAAATATTTAAGGAGCTATTACAGTCTCTAAGCATGCAGTGATATCTAAAACTGATTTCATAGTAGACAAGATGTCTAAAGATGAAATGTTCTAGTTTAGGTTCCTACATACAGTGTACAAGTGCAATAATCCCTTTGAAGAGGATGCTCTGTCTTTGTGTAGTTGATGGGAATGAGCCTGAAGCTAGGCTAAAGGAACACTAAGGCTTTCCACAAACTAATGGTGTTCACAAGAGTTGGCCAATAAGCTATATTTTGATTCTTTGTTTTTAATTACTTTATAATTTCCACTATTAGTGTAGAATTTCCAATAAGCACGTCAAGGTAAGAGATTGAGTTATTTTTTAATGGGAATTTCAAAGTGGGTGAAGGTATGGATTGTGTATTAGATTAAGATATTGGTATGTTTATAATACTCTTCGAAGTGTTTTGGGCATTTCCATCATGGAGAAAATGTGCTTGAGGTTTCATGGAAGGCAATGTTTTTTGTTAATCCAAAGTGGATAATGATGGTCCCTGCAGATGTTGTTTGCTTTTTTACATGATATCTAAATTATGTTTTACTAGTTTTCTGAACTGGCACATGCTCATTAGAAACTATATATTTAGTTTCTTAAAGTTTGAAACTTTGAATTGATGGGAGTTCACAATTAATAGATACTTGTATAAGGACGGAACTTAGTTATGTTTGATGTATGATTACTGAAAAGGAAAAATCTCAGAATAATGGTGAGGTACCATTACTGGATTTTATACTTCAAGTAGGTTTGGGGTTATAATTTTGTATCATGGACATTTATTAATATTCATTGGTCAACATATGAGAGGTCACCACATGGTTACTTTAATTTAGATGTGAAAGTCCATTAGTGGCCAAAAATGGCAAATAGTACTGTAAAAATTACAAGTAGTAATCATTGAGAGTGCTAAGGGAACTCCATAAGAGCTGAAAAAGAAATAGAAGATTGCAAGGAGAATGCAAAAACTCTTATTGTTGAATCCTAGAGAGCTCGAAATATCAAAATGAGTGAGGGTTCAAGGGACTTCAAGGAAGAAGCCCAATACCAACAACGCGGTCTATTGTCAACTATTCTAATATCCAAGGCTATGCTCAAGGGCGTTTTGAGGTTCTTTCTATCCATTGGTTGTGTGACTCGAAGCCTACACTACCTGATAGAACTAGTATTGGAGGTTTATTTTTGAATGCCTCTTGTGATTGGAGCTATCTAGAGGTTGTAAGTAAGAAATGACGAGCTTTGAGTTAGCAATGTAGGGAGTTCTATCTATGAAAGTTTTCTGCTAGAAGTGAAGTATCTCCTGAAGAAGCAAGGCAATACATCTCTTGTCCTCCTACTATATGAAAATATTTAAGGAGCTATTACAGTCTCTGAACAAGCAGTGATATCTAAAACTAATTTCACAGAAGACAAGATGTCTAAAGATGAAATGTTCTAGTTTAGGTTCCTGCATACAGTGTACAAGTGCAATAATCCCTTTGAAGAGGATGCTCTGTCTTTGTGTAGTTGATGGGAATGAGCCTGAAGCTAGGCTAAAGGAACACTAAAGCTGTCCACAAACTGATGTTGTTCACAAGAGTTTGCCAATAAGCTATATTTTGATTCTTTGTTTTTAATTACTTTATAATTTCCACTGTTAGTGTAGAATTTCCAATAAGCACGTCAAGGTAAGAGATTGAGTTATTTATGATTGGGAATTTCAGAGTGGGTGAAGGTCTAGATTGTGTATTAGATTAAGATATTGGTATGTTTATAATACTCTTCGAAGTGTTTTGGGCATTTCCATCATGGAGAAAATGTGCTTGAGGTTTCATGGAAAGCAATATTTTTTGTTAATCCAAAGTGGGTAGTGATGGTCCCTATAGATGTTGTTTGCTTTTTTACATGATATCTAAATTATGTTTTACTAGTTTTCTAAACTTGTACATGCTCATTAGAAACTATATATTTAGTTTCTGAAAGTTTGAAACTTTGAACTCATGGGAGTTCACAATTAATAGATACTTGTACAAGGATAGAACTTAGTTATGTTTGATGTATGATTACTGAAAAGGAAAAATCTCAGAATAATGGTGAGGTACCATTACTGGCTTTTATACTTCAAGCAGGTTTAGGGTTATACTTATGTATCATGGACATTTATTAATATTCATTGGTCAACATATGAGAGGTCCCCACATGGTTACTTTAATTTAGATGTGAAAGTCCATTAGTGGCCAAAAATGGAAAATAGTACTGTAAAAATTACTAGTAATCATTAAGAGTGCTAAGGAAACTCCATAAGAGCTGGAAAAAAAATAGAAGACTAGAAGGAGAATGCAAAAACTCTTATTGTTGAATCCTAGAGAGCCCAAAAGATCAAAATGAGTGAGGGTTCAAGGGACTTCAAGGAAGAAGCCCAATACAAACAACACTGTTTATTGTCAACTATTCTAATATCCAAGGCTATGCTCAAGGGTGTTTTGAGGTTCTTTCTATCCATTGGTTGTGTGACTCAAAGCCTACACTGCCTGATAGAACTAGTATTGGAGGTTTATTTATAATGCCTCTTGTGATTGGAGCTATCTAGAGGTTGTAAGTAAGAAATGACGAGCTTTGAGTTAGCAATGCAGGGAGTTCTATCTATGAAATTTTTCTGCTAGAAGTGAAGTATCTCCTGAAGAGGCAAGGCAATACATCTCTTGTCCTACTACTATATGAAAATATTTAAAGAGCTATTACAGTCTCTGAACAGGCAGTGATATCTAAAACTGATTTCATAGTAGACAAGATGTCTAAAGATGAAATGTTCTAGTTTAGGTTCTTGCATACAGTGTACAAGTGCAATAATCCCTTTGAAGAGGATGCTCTGTCTTTGTGTAGTTGATGGGAATGAGCTTGGAGCTAGGCTAAAGGAACACTAAGGTTGTCCACAAACTAATGGTGTTCACAAGAGTTGGCCAATAAGCTATATTTTGATTCTTTGTTTTTAATTACTTTATAATTTCCACTATTAGTGTAGAATTTCCAATAAGCATGTCAAGGTAAGAGATTGAGTTATTTATGATTGGGAATTTCATAGTGGGTGAAGGTTTGGATTGTGTATTAGATTAAGATATTGGTATGTTTATAATACTCTTCGAAGTGTTTTGGGCATTTCCATCATGGAGCAAATGTGCTTGAGATTTCATGGAAAGCAATGTTTTTTGTTAATCCAAAGTGGGTAGTGATGGTCCCTACAGATGTTATTTTCTTTTTTACATGATATCTAAAGTCTGTTTTACTAGTTTTTTGAACTTGCACGTGCTCATTAGAAACTATATGTTTAGTTTCTTAAAGTTTGAAACTTTGAACTGATGGGAGTTCACAATTAATAGATACGTGTACAAGGATAGAACTTAGTTATGTTTGATGTATGATTACTGAAAAGGAAAAATATCAGAATAATGGTGAGGTACCATTACTGGCTTTTATACTTCAAGTAGTGTAATGTCCCCGACCCTCTGACCGGCGAAGAGGACGCTACTAACACCAAACAAACAGGCAGACAACCCCATGAACATGAACAAGGATAAATGTTGATATTAAAGAAACTTAACATAATGCATACTAAGATGCATAAAACATACAAAGATACACAGTTATTCAACATTCAGCGGAAGCAACACACACATTCCAGCATTTAACATGTTCATCATAACTCATGGAATAGTAGATATAATTGCAGAGATGAAACAGTCAAAATTACTTATCTTTTAATGAAGAACTCGCCCCGCAACCAGCTACGTCATTGCAACGTTCCACCCAACCATAGGCCAGGGTGCTCATCAATCTCTAAGCAACACTGCCACCCCCGAGCTGGGCATGATTTCTCAAGGAATAAGGGTCATTGTAGGCTTACACATAGCCAAGGTTTTCCAATCAACCAAACCCACACAGTAGGGTTTACCAGGTTGTCAAGGAGCTAGGAAAGGCTAAATTCCAAGCTAGTGGCCTCAACACCAACCTTCTCATGCATACCTCACCTCTAATCCCACTCACAATAGTCTGAAGACCAACCACTGCATACCGCAGCAAAACAACCCATTCACAGCTCTGTGAAGAAGGCAAAGACAACCGAGTGACGATCCCAACCAAAAGGTGAAACACAACTCAAGTCCACAAGAAAATTCAGAGTTGTTCTTGGCCCTAGCGTGGCCAAAACAACTCAACAACAACCCAAAACCAGGTACATCAATAGCCACAATCTCACAATGAACGATGGCCATAATCCACAGTCTGCAACATAGAGGAGAAGGAAACACACACGCATTCCGAAATGGAGGAAGAAAATCGGACTCTCAACAGCGTCCAAAATCATGGGAAGAACGACAGCAACCCAAATCACGGGTTAAACATCTCTGAACATGCAGTGATATCTAAAACTAATTTCATAGTAGACAAGATGTCTAAAGATGAAATGTTCTAGTTTAGGTTCCTACATACAGTGTACAAGTGCAATAATCCCTTTGAAGAGGATGCTTTGTCTTTGTGTAGTTGATGGGAATGAGCCTGAAGCTAGGCTAAAGGAACACTAAGGCTGTCCACAAATTGATGGTGTTCACAAGAGTTGGCCGAGGCATCCAACAGTTTGCAAATCCTTAGGAGAAGAAGCCAGGAAGACCACATAATCAACAAAAGCAAGCATTATGATAAAGACTTGGAATAGGGTGGGTTGGCAGGGGGCCCTTTTGGGCCTAACGTTAGACCTGAGCACTAAAGACATGATATTTATAGTGCTCATTAGAGGCTACTAGTGAAACTTTAGACCTAATGTAGTTACACATAAGGAAAGCTACACCCCCGAAGCCACAAACACCACTCAATCTTTGTGTTTCATGTCTGAAGGTCAAGATGCAATGATACCCATTAACATAAGGGAATGTTCTTTCTATACTTTCATGTGTTTTAGTGAGAAAAATAAGTTCTATTAACATTCAATTTACATGTGACCTACAATTTATAGTAGTGAAGCTAAAGGGGAACAATAATAATAAGAAATACTGTAGTGTTGTTGGTGATGATATCACTTATTCCACTCAAGAACTTGTGTTTCTTAAAATTTCCCTTTTCTATAAAAACAATGATATTTTACTTATGATACTTTACAAATTATATATTTTACTATACTACTACTGATACTCAACTTATATAACCATTACTACACTTCACTAACTATTACTAAACAGGGATAACTAGAACTACACTTCCACTGAACTTATACTTTACTCCTCTATTACTCATTTAGGCTTAAAGTTTAGTATAACGTTCCCAATTTATAATTCCTTTTTGCCATTATATATTGCTTTATCTCTTACTGAACCTCTTAGATCTAGACTCATTTTTTTACTTTCGCTACTTGATCTCCCACTACTCCTTGATACACTGAAGGATCAACTAAAACTACTGTATAAGGGACTGCCAACTCTATTAATGGTATCCCCTAAACTACCTATGCTAGAGATAGGGGACTCGTAGAGAAGATCGGTCCACTAACTAGAAATCTTTACACCTAGATATATAATATGTACCTTACACCTGGAACTGCCTTTGCTTCTATCGCTTTTTATGATAGAAAACTACTTACGACTCTTGCAACTATTTTTACTAGTGTTGCTTAGAAGTATTGGCTCTCAGATAAGTTCTATTAGCATTAATCATCTTAATATAGATTTGAAAGGCTTGTTAGGTGACCTACAATTATAGTAGTGAAGCCAAAGGGGAACAATAATAAGAAGAAAGACCGTAGTGTTGTTGGTGATGGTATTTTACTTATGATACTTTACAAATTCTATCTTTTATACTATACTGCTACCGATACTCAACTTATATAACCATTACTACACTTCACTAAGTATTACTAAACAAGGATAACTGGAACTACACTTCCACTGAACTTATACTTTACTCCGATATTACTCATTTAGGCTTAAACTTAATTAGTATAAATTTCCCAATTTATAATTCCTTTTTTCCATTATATATTGCTTTATTTGTTACTGAACCTCTTAGAGAAGGAAACAACCACAAAACCCTACCTCTCTTTCACAGCTTTACTAGAGGAACCACACCAGGCCTCCAACTCATTCCTTAACTCCCGGTCCTCTTAGTAGAACTAGTAGTGCTACTTATGCTAGATATTCTTAGACCTAGACTCAATTTTTTACTTTCGCTACTAGATCTCCCACTACTCCTTGATACACTGAAGGATCAACTAAAACTACTATATAAGGGACTGCCAACTCTATTATTGGTATCCCCTAAACTGCTTATGCTAGAGATAATAGTCTGGTAGAGAAGCTCAATCCACTAACTAGCAATATTTACACCCAAATATATAATCTGTATCTTACACCTATAACTGCCTTTGCATCTATCACTTTTTATGATAGAAAACTACTTACGGCTCTTACAATTGTTTTTACTAGTGTTCCTACTAGTGTTTCTTAGCAGTATTGGCTCTTGAATAACCATGTTTATTTGTTTTACCAAATGCAGTCATGTTCTTCTCAATTTTGACTGCTCACTCTTGTGCTACATTCATATCATGGGATCCTTCTTTTTCTCTAGAAACCCAGTTATCCATCAAAAGAATGAAGTAATATTTAAGGATGTCTACCTCTGTAGGTTTAATGTCTGCATGTAACCTTGTAACTGTTTGGTTCAACTTCTTGTTTGTTTAACTCTTCTATGGTTTCATTGTTTCAATGCTTAAATAACATTGTTTCCTTGGAATAAATACTGTCAATGGCCTTTTCTGGAATAGTATGAGCAGCTTCATTAATCTGATAAAAAGAAAGTGGCTTACTGATGCTACTTTTGCTTATTACTCTACTAGTATATATGCTTCTACTGGAATTGGTGCTACTTAAACCACTGCATATTTTTCAAGGTTCTCTTTTTGTTGCATAATATCATGGCATGTGTGGATTGGATTAGTAACTTAAAGGAATAAATTGCCATGTATTGTTGTTCCTTGGGGATGGTCTGTACAAAATCCCCCCACAGATTGACAACATGTCCCATGCAACAAAATTTGAGGAAATTTTATATGGAAGATTCTAGTCACTATAACTACTAAATTTGAGGAAATTTTCTAGCTCACTATCACATACTTCAAGACTTCCCCATACACAGTCCAATGTTAGCTCCAAACTCAAACCTCGGTCTGCTCACAAATTTTCCATTGTCTTGCTTAAAGGTCTTCTTTAAGGCTGCTCCTGACCTATTGCTGCATCAGAATTTGAAAATGATTTATGATTAATGTTGATCCTTTGTGTTTTTTTCTCTATGTATTGGTTTTGATGCATATCAATTAAAGAAAAGATAGATGAAAATAGTGGAAAGTTAAAGTTAACATATCGGTTTTATAATTGAATGCGGGAAATTGAAAATGAGTCAACAATTTTGACAATTGTTGACTACCATGCATACGATGAGAGAATAGTCGATGCAAAGAGCTTCCTTAAATATGCATGTCCATGTAATGATTGTTGTGGTGGGAAGATGAGAAAAAGACAAGTGATTTATGAACATATGCTAAAATTTGGTCATACTGGGATTAGCCCTTTCCCTCAAAATTATTATCTAGATATTTTACAATTGCATAGTATGAGAGACGTAGAGGTGCCAAACACAAACGAAGAGGCAACAAACACAGATGGAGACTTCGGAACCTTAGATGAAGGAATTGAAGTTGATAGAATGTTGAATGAGGGCTTCAAGGATGATTGGCAGAAGTTGATGGAGGATGCTTCAAAACCTGTGTATGATACTTGCAAGTTCAGTGATTTAACAACAATTGCATGGTTGGACAAATGAGAGTGTTGATGAGTTATTGGCTTTTTTACATGAGTTGTTACCACCTAAATCCACATTTCCAACAAAACGGAGAGAATGTAAAATGCAAATAAGTAAGCTAGGATTAGGGTATGAAAACATCCACACATGTGTGAATGGTTGTGTATTATTTCGCAAAAATCTTGCAAGTGAGACAGAATTTCCTAAATGTAAAGAAGGGAGGTATAAACCAGGGATGAAATCAAATTCAGCTCCTAGAAAGGTTCTTCGACACTTTCCACTAATCCCATGATTGCTCCGAATGTATAGATGTCGAGACATTGCTGAGTTGATGCAATGGCATGCCCAAAATAAGAGCACTGATGGAAAACAACGATTTGTGGCAGATTCTAAGATGTGGATGGAATTTGACAACAGATGGCCGGATTTTGCCCAAGATCCTCGTAATATGAGGCTTGGTTTAGCTCTAGATGGTGTGAACCCATTCTCAGATCAAAGTACTAAATGGTCAACTTGGCCGATGTTTTTAATAAATTATAACTTGCCCCCATGGTTAGCAACCAAACCATTCTTCTTGATGTTGTCATTAATTATACCAGGAAATAAAAGTGTGACTTCAGATACAATTGATGTATATTTAGAGCCATTATTTGATGAGCTAATAGAATTGTGGAAAGGAATTGAAGCGATTCAAATTTTATGGGATGGCCATTCTATCCAGTTCACTTTAAGAACTTCTTTATTGTTTACGATACATGATCTTCATGCATATGGCACATTGACTAGTCTAAATGTTCATGGATACCATGGATGTCCAGCTTGCATGTTTAAGGATTTTGTGAGACACTCAAGTAGTTTACATAAGTGCATTTATTGTGGACATCATGCCTACCTTAAAATGGAGCATCCATATCGTCGACAAAAGTCACGTTTCAATGGTCAAGAAGAGAATCGTGAAGCACCATTGGCAATAACAAGTGATTACATTACTGAGAATGGAGAAACAATAATGCAGTTTATTAAGGATGGTGGAATTTGTGGTAGTAAAAATGATCCACTTAATGATAGTGGTGTAAAAAGATTGTGCATATTCTATAAGTTGACATACTTTAAGCATATATCCATTAGGCATACTGTTGACTTTATGCATACTGAGAAAAACATAGCTTTTCCTATTATAGAAACTATTTTTGGTGCATATGATACAGTGTCATCATGCCTAGACCTTGAACAACTAAAGATTTGTCGAAATATTTGGGTTGAAAAATGTGGTGATGGAAAATATAGAAAGCCTATTGCTTCTTATGTGTGGACAAAGGAACAATGTGCACAGTTCTTAAAGTTGATGTGTCAAACTCGCTTTCCTATTGGATATGTAAGTAGTAATATTAGAAGCCAAATTGACAATAATAGCTTAAGAGGCCTCAAGACCCGTGACTATCATGTCATAATCGAGGATATTTTACCTATTGTGGTCATATCAAGTTTGGAAAAGGGGCCAAGATTGGCAATTATAAGGTTGGGCCTAATATTGAAGAGAATGAGTTTGCATGTGCTAGATCCTTCAAACTTTGATCATTTGAGGGAAGAGGTTGTTGAAGTCCTTTGCTTATTGGAATGAGAATTTCCACCAACAATATTCAATATTTATATGCATCTTCTTATACATCTAGAAAATGAACTAGAGCATTGTGGCCCAATAAGAACGAGATGGATGTATCCTATAGAACGATATATGAAGCTTCTGAAAAAGTTTGTTTGTAATAAGGCAAAACCAGAAGGTAGCATGTGTGAGGGATATTTAATGCAAGAGGCCATAGGTTTTTACACAGAATATATGAAGGATTTTAGCAGTGTCAATCGACATGTATGGGATGATGATGAAGACGAGAGAGTTGTAGGTGAAGTATTAGAAGGAAATGGACATTGCTTCAAGCTATCAAATGAAGAAAGAACTTCGATACATGCCTATGTTCTTCAAAACACATCCACATTTGATAAGTGGCGCAGGCAAAATTTATTTTACATGATAATTTATCTATTTAATTTCATCTAATAGCAAAATTATTATCATTCTTACTATCATTTTTGTTCATATTCTATGCAGAGAATACAAAGAAGAGATTCAAACAGGGATGTAGCCATCTCGAAAGCGTAGACTTCAGGAATCGAATATTGGAGGTGGTACGAATTTTCCAAAATTTGATGATTGGATTTCTAATGCAATAAATTATGCACAACAACAAGGTCAAGATCTAACGATTGAGGAAATGGATCTTTCACGACCTCCACATATATATGCTTATCATTTCAGTTGGATGTGGGCCTATGGTAGTCATTTAAGAGTGGGAGAAAAGGACACAGGAAAGGCAAATTGTGATTGTGTTGTTAGTGCTGAATTTCATCACGACACTGAAAAGAATTTCTATGTTGGATTCATACAAGAAATTATTAAAGTTGATTATGGTGAAACTAGTCCTATATTATTAAATTGTAAATGGATCAAACCATCTGCAATACAACATGATGAGTATGGATTTTTACATGCAAATACACGTCAAATCTTATCAAAGACCGATGAGCCGTATGTTTCCCCTCTTCAAATTAACCAAGCATTTCTAATTGACGATATAGCAAGCCGAGGATGGTCATATGTCATTCAAATGGAGCCTCGTTCGTAAAGGAAATTTATGCAATGTGTTGGTACGATCATCAACGGGCAGTGTAATAGTTTACAAGAAACTTTGAAAGAAGAAGTTGAAGATGTCCATAGAGTATTTGAAGAGGAAACTTTTCTTCCCAATGAAGAGCTTGAGATAGAGAATGTAATGCATGGTCAAGAAAATCTATTGTATGAGGACGGTGAAGAAGATAAAGCAGATGCTTACACGAGTGATCAGGATTGTGATCTTGATGGCAATGCAAATGATAATGATGATTATTTGTCACCATAACTTTATGGAATAAACTTTCCCTATGTAAATGGATTTTATTGTTTTGGCCATTGGCATTAGGTAGCCAAAGGGTTTTACTAAACTTTGTATGGAATTTATCCTTAATGATATTTGATATGCAACATTTTCATTTTTGTTTCGGTTCATCTCTACATACACGATATATGTGGGTTATTATTGCCATGTTCTACTTCTTTTCAGTACTGTGATTCCAATGCGCTCCAGTTAGTGTTTGTTGCTATCATGAGCATTTGAATTTAGATATTTTATAGTTGTTTGCACATGCACTAATGGTTTTACTAAACTTTGTATGGAATGTATCCTTAATGATATTTGATATGCAAACTTTTCATTTTTTTTTCTATTAATCTCTACATACATGATATACGTGGGTTATTATTGTCATGTTCTACTTCTTTTCAGTACTGTGATTCCAATGGGCTCTAGTTAGTGTTTGTTGTTGTCATGAGTATTTGAATTTAGATATTTTATAGTCATTGTTTGCATATGTGCTAATGGTTTTACTAAACTTTGTATGGAATTTATCCTTACTGATATTTGATATGCAAGATTTTCATTTGTGTTTTTCTTCGTCTCTACATACACGATATACGTGGTTTATTATAGTCATGTTCTACTTCTTTTCGGTACTGTGATTCCAATGGGCTCCAGTTATTATTTGTTGTTGTCATGAGCTATTTGAATTTAGATATTTTATAGTCGTTGTTTGCACATGCACTAATGATTTTTTAAGAGAAATTTTGGACATATAGGCTATGAAGAATAAGGGGTTGAAACATAAAAGTGACCCCAACAAAGATGAAAATGTGACAGAATATGAGCGTGCTCATAAAGACCACATCACAAGAAATGAAAAGTATTTGTCATCCCTTGGTTTTGGAAATAAGTATGTAGTTACTCCTTGTACCTTTTCACTTCTATGCATATTTGATGAAAGTTTTATATAATCTATTTCATGATGTAGGCCATATATGCTTTTGATTCTAATTGGTAATTTTTTTCCTTATAGGGGAATGTTGGATTCTACCAAAAATGATCATCAGAAACAAAATGCAAGCAAAGAAAAATCATTGCCAACTCGTAGAAGCAAATGCCTTAGTAGACCAATACATGAAGATGAAGTTAATGATAATAATGATCAACTTCCTCATATATCAGATGATAATGTCCAAAATTTGTATGAAAAAGTGGCATCTTCTGGAGAATTAGGCTTGCAAGATCTTTTTTTTAAATTAAAGCAAAGATTTGAGGCTCATCTGAGGGGATTGGTGACCTAGCAAGTGCCACACCTGTTGAGGAGATTCATGATCTAACTAGTGATAGAATTGTTGAGGGGATTGGTGAGCTACCTACTGCCACAGCTATTGTCTCCAATTATGAGGAACCAATTAAGCCTTCTTCCTTAGAAAAAACACCAATTACTTCTCCTCAAAGGAATGTGCTAGGAAATGAAACTGCTATATCCATAAATATGAGTGGTTTTTCAATGCCCAAAACTAGTTATAAAGATCCATCACCTTTCATCAGAAGACACAGAATTATTCAAGGCTTGTATAGGAGTACACAAAGGGGAGCAAAAGAAAGAAAATCAGAAGGGAAGAAGGCTTACATAGTCGAGGTAATAGATGGCGAGCCTACTGGACCAAATGCTTCAAGGTGGTCCATAGAGTTGGGCACAAGAATAAGGTCTTATTTGGATGTAACCAAATCCACCTTTACAAATCAAGATCCAAGAAATGTTGATCTAGTGATCCAACAAATGGAAAATGTTTTTGAGACGGTTGGTGGTAGGATTTCTGTTAAATATTACAAGTATAGAATGAGAGTTTTGATGAATAATTTTATGCATAAATGCAGAAAATTGATCTTGGATGGAAAAGATAGGGAGAGCAGCTTGACTCCCAAACAGTGGGAAGATTTGAAGGAAAGTATGCGTGATGAAGACTTTCTGGAAAAGAGTGCAAGAGGGAAGAAAGGAGAAATCTTGTGAAGGATCGATATTTTTTGGGTCGGGGAGGGTTGAGAGCCAAACAACACGTATGTGTAAGTATATGGTGTTTTTGCTGAATAGTGTACATTGTGTTCTACCTTTTTGATTTGTCTATATTTCCAATACAATGTGTGTTGACAATGATTTGCAGGTTGAATGAACAAATAGAGAACCCAATTTGAGTGAAATGACTCATATATGGAAAACTTGGAAAATTTTAAAAAAGAGAGGTCCTTGCCATCTATTGAAGTTGAGAGAAGCCAAACAAGAGGCCCATCTACTGTTGAAAACTTTAGTGAGGATTATAACATTGCAATGAATAGTTGTATAATTGGGTTGTCAAAGAAGATGTCGACCATAGCTCCTCCATTGAACCTCTTGTTGTTGCATTCAATTTAAATAAGGGAAAGACTATTGATTCAAATGAGGTAAGCTAATTATCATTCCCTTCCAACCATTTATTCACTTGATATTTTAATCTATGGATGTTATTTATCCATTTCACTTCACTCACGAAGCCTGTTTTTTTTAATGTAAATTCCTGTCAATCATAGGAAAAAACCGTAATTATGGGTGGTGCAACAATATTGAAAGACCCAAAAGATGGCCATGAACATGCAAAGGTATGTACTAAATCAATTGGTATACTAGAAGGCATGAAGCCCTCAGTATCTTATAATATGGTTTAATTGGTATATTGTTTTGTCTTTTACAGCGCTCAATAATTCCAAGGGGGCATAAAGTACTCTAGGAAGGTGAAACTGTTAAAATATTGGATCCATATGATGGTGCTATTGCCGGCATTAGATGAATTCATTCACTTTCTATGATCCATGGAGTGGCACTTGGTCTTGAAGATGCAAATGTCAATGTCATCAATGTCACAAGTAACATCCCACTTCAGTATGAAGATAAAATAGATGGATGTCTCTGTTTGAAGGAGAAGGAAAGGAGTTTCATTCGGTGGCTAAAGAAGTATTTGGAAAAGTCATCAAACTAGATGATTTTTTATGTTCTTGTCCCAAATATTGATGTTCTTGAAGTTCATGTTGTTGAGAGTATTGACTAGTAATGGCCTCTTTCTATAGTAGCACCGCTTGTCTAGGCAGTATAATTCTATTGGTTTTCTTATACAAGGGTGTTGAATTTTGTTGGGTAACTCCATATCTCATCCTTATTTTATATGCTGGTTTGAAAGTGAATACTTTATTGGTATTATCTGATAGATATGTTGTATTGCAGTCACTAGAAGTGTTTCATAGTTGCTTCACTTCTGTTTTGCGGAGTGTTATACATAGCATAGATATTTTTTAAAACTAAAATTATTACCAAAGTGTTCAACGTGTATGTGATAACAATTCCTTTTTATTTTTGCACATCTATAATTATATTGCATGTACTGTTGTTATTAATTGTCATTGGATGCTTCAACTTTAACACAGGGACCTTTGGGAGTGTTAAATTGAAAGAAATGAAAATTATGTTATATATGTTACCACGTTGTTTCCTCCTTTACGTATGCTAGTTTAACTTGTTCGTTAATTTATTACTACTGTTGTTATTGATTTCCCTTGGATGTTTCAACTTTAACACAAGGACCTTTGGGAGTGTTAAGTTGAAAGAAATGAAAATTATGTTTTTACTTTATCTTGCATTGTCACAGCTGTACCTATCTGTTTCTGGTATTACTATTGATGTTATTTACTGTCCTTGGATGCTTCAACATTAACACAGGGACCTTTGGGAGTGTTAAGTTGAAAGAAATAAAAATTATGCTATATATGTTACCACGTTCTTTTCTCCTTTACATATGCTAGTTTAACTTGTTCGTTAATTTATTACTACCGTTGTTATTGATTGTCCTTGGATGCTTCAACTTTAACACAGGGACCTTTGGGAGTGTTAAGTTGAAAGAAATGAAAATTATGTTATATATGTTACCACATTGTTTTTTCCTTTACGTATGCTAGTTTAACTTGTTCATTAATTTATTACTACTGTTGTTATTGATTGTTCTTGGATGCTTCAACTTTAACACAGGGACCTCTGGGAGTGTTAAGTTGAAAGAAATGACCTTCCTTATACGATGATGATAAAACTTAGAATTATTGTACAGAACACATATGGACTATACCTTGAGAGAGAAGATAAAAATTTTACCCTTCGTCTTGTGGGTAAAATGGTTGTTTCCCCACCTTGATTGTACACATTGGTCTTGTGGGTATTTTCTTATGGGTATTGTGTGTGGGTGTTGTCTATCAAACAGGATTTCTTATCCCTTGGCTTTGCGCATGTCTACAAGGAGCACAATATGAGTGTAGACCGCTTATCCCAGGAAGCACTTAATATGAAGGCTGGTCTTCTCTCCTTCTCAAAACTTTAGGAAGGAGAAATTATTGAGGAAGGCTTGATACATCTCTTTTAAGAGTTTTTTTTAGTATTTGTGGCATACTCATGTTTTTCCCTTTTTGAGTATGGGACTCTTTATCCTGTCCTCTTGTATTAGCTAGGGATATATTCTTGTTTTGATTCCCCTGGGGTGTGTTTGTTCTACCCAAGAGGCCTCCTGGATAAGTTGTCTGGGCTCATTCTGTTCTCCATGTGGTAATGCTTTTTCTGTCTTTCTTTGATATTTTGAGTTTTGTGGGTGGAGAGTTGTTGGGTCGAGAGTTGGGTTGACAGCTACTGCAAATGCAAATAGATTTTTTTGTTTTTTTATATATTTTTTGAGGTTGACAGTATTGATCCATGACCTTGTGGACTGTATTTGTCTCACTCTGCCCTAAATGGGTCATAGCATCAACTGAACGGATATTTAGTTTTGACATTGAGGAATCATGCACATTGTTTCCCATAAGGTGTTCACTTAATTTTCATGAGGGTTTATGGGTTGGTTTCTGAGTTTTCTGGGCAAGTCTAAAGTATGATGTTGTCCTTTTCTTAGTTGTAAAATGAATTCTGGGAAATCCATGCCACCTGTGGACAATGAAAGGAAATTAACATCCCATGTACCTCATATCTGGACAGTTTTGGGCCCTATAATAGCAAGTTACAACAATAATTAAGCCAATGTGGGTATTGTTTTGAACATTATTGGGTGTGTTTCACCTTCTAGCAGCCTCGGCATTCAATTTGGGCCATTTTTGTGGATGTGAGGCAGTTATGGGCACAAGTTAGGACTATCCATGATGTCCTCCTATAGAAGACAATGACAATATATGAGGTATGGAAAAGCTAAGAGAAGAAATCCTGGCTGCACTGAGTGGAGTTTGGACCTCAAGCCCCAAGCCATGAGGCAATAAGTGTAGCTGTTAAAAATTTAGTCCAGTTAGGTGCAGTTGTTTGTGGCTAGAAAGGCCTAAAAAATTTAACTGAATCTGGTTTGAATCTCATCAAGCTAGGTGTAGAACCTCGATTAGGGATTTTGAGTTTTGTGGGTGGAGAGTTGTTGGGTCAACAGCTGCTGCAAATGCAAATATATATTTTTTTGTTTTTTATATATGTTTTGAGGTTGACAGTATTGATCTGTGACCTTGTGGTCTGTATTTGTCTCACTCCACCCTACAAATACCTATCTATCTCTCTCTCAGGTATGTCCATTGTTTTGTTAGTGACTTGTCTCCTAAGAGACAAAGAGTGATCATATTATATATCCGAGTATAGAAATTAAGGAAGGTCTAAACCACATTGTTTTCTTCTATGTGTCCATTTATAATATTTTTGCATGTGCTTGACTAATTCTGTTCATACATATCCTAGGTAACTGTAATTGATGGATGTACATAGTGCTGATATGTAGTAATCCTGGCTTGGTTTGGAGCAAAATGGGTCATAGCATCAACTGAATGGATATTTAGTTCATAATATTTTTGCATGTGCTTGACTAATTCTGTTCATACATATCCTAGGTAACTGTAATTGATGGATGTACATAGTGCTGATATGTAGTAATCCTGGCTTGGTTTGGAGCAAAATGGGTCATAGCATCAACTGAATGGATATTTAGTTTTGGCATTGAGGAATCATGCAAAAAAGAGTAAACAGAGCTCTATCAAGAGCAAGAGTTTAAATGATGTAGGTCAACAGTCTCTAGAAAAAATTCAAGCAGGCACAAGCATATTACATCAAGCAATGAAGGGGAATGATGTTGTAGCGGGAATACACAAGTCCAAACAGCAAGAAAAATGGAATCCAAAACTGAATACTTCTGATAAAGGTATGTCTCTGCAAATCCTTTTGATTTTCTATTTGTCTATAATACGCTGCACTTATTATATTTTCATTCAAACTTTTGTTCTTTTATGTGTCCTGCATTTCCATCAAGAGCATAAATCATTATGCTTAATTCTTAAATCACTGGAGTTATTTCTTCATTTTCCATAACATTGTTAGAATGGTTTAATTTTGAACCTATCCATGTTTATCCTTCTTTCAAAACATCCTAGGTGTGTTTTAAACTGTTTTTTTACTGGACCTAATAGATGGGAGTGTTAGAAATTGCATTATTATTTTAGAATGTTGTGCTGGGAGAAATTGAATTGTGTTTACTGTATGTTGCTGTAGTGATTTCCAGCAGTATGTGTAGTAGCATTATTTGTATTTAAGTTCCAGCAGTATGTGTATCAGTATTTGTATTTAAGTTCCAACACTATGTGTAGCAGTATTTGCATCTAAGTTAGGTTAAATATTTAATGTACCCCCACCCCAAAGAGCAGTTTAGAAGAGTAAATAATGGAAAATTAAAATAGAGGACATCAGCATGTAGATGTAATTGATGGTTTGGTTTAAAATCTGTCAAATTCTATGTTTAATTTCCTCATTTTCCTTAATATTTTCCCAAACTACGTCGATCCTAGTGTTCCCGTCTTTTCTATATTGTTGCAGCAGCCAAACATCTAGATGAATGGCTGCATTCCTGATACTTGTATTAAATGGTGGGAACATGATCAAAATTGGGATAGGAACTTCAAGAAAGCTTCAACAAATGTTAATTTTGATCAATCTTAACAGAAAACAATTGTGGTGGGGATTATTCCAGTAAAGGCATTCCTAATACTTGATCATAATAGAAATAGTTGTGTTGGGGTTTTCTTTCCTCATCTTAAAGTGACCGTGGGTTTGGTGTTTTATTGGGTAACTCCCCATGGATCAATCAAAAACAAATAAGATAATAAAAATGCTTATAATTTGATAAAAATAGGATTGGAACAAGTGCTCCCTTTGCTCCTCTATGGTTTCTCCGAAATCCTAGCTTCCACTGTCTTCTTAGGACAAACCCCAACCCTAATTCCTTGCTTGCATCAACACAAGACCCCTATCTAAGATACCATTTGACTAGGAACATCAGTAGAGGTTTCCACAACATTTTTATTTTGACAAACAAGTTTTGTGGGAGTTAACTGCATGCTATGAGAGATATTGAAGCTAACCTCTTGAGTGAATGGATGACCACCAGTTCCGTCCATGCATTCTTTAGCATCCATCAAGTCACTCCCAACTGTTCACTCAACACCTAACTTAGAATTGTGCAAACCATCTTCAATATGTGCAACCTTAACTATTTTATTCAAAGCCTGTTTCCCAATCTCTTGAAATTGCATGCGTGCTTTTCCCAAGAAAAAATCTTCACTTTCTACTGACGTGGCCTGCAAATTTCTAATGTCAGCCTTTTGTTCAAAACCTTCAACTGAACTACGTTTTTTATGCAGCTGAGATGCATCTCCGAAAAAAGACTGACCCCTGTTGGACTAACATCCTCCAACTTACGTTTCTTACTTCCTTCCCCTTTTAAGGAATTATAGTTATTTGTATGATCAAAATGCTCAGAAATTACATGCTTTGAAGGGTTGTATGGTATTAATATTTCTGCAGGCATATACTCATGTTGAATTAAGCAAGGCTCCTATTATTTTCCACCCTTGTACAATGTTCCTAAATCGAATCAGGAAGTGCAGGAGTAGTTCTTATGTGTTCTTCATTGATACTCACAACAGATTTTAGATGTTTCTGCCCTAAAGGTTAACTTTTGCAACTGATCATTTGGAACATGCAGCATGTGATTCCCTTGTAAAAACCCCATTTCTGGAACCATCCTTTGTACAACTATGATCAATATCAACATTTGGAATCTACCACCTTTGCTGTTGAAGACTACTCGTACTAACCTTAAAACTGGGTTCAAGTTCTTGCAATATAACATTTGGGATTTTCTATTTTTCTTCATTAATTTCTTTAACAGGTGAACCTTCTGTTAACTTAGAAAATGTTGGACTGACAGAATTTTGCCCCCTGCTACTCATAGTTGTTGAATCTGCAATACCAGTTGTATGGAATGTTCCACTTGGAATTGATCTTGTATCCTGTCCCTTTCCTGATTGAATATGCCTCTGGAGCTTCAATTCATTCTCTTTTGTTTCAATTTGCTTTCTCAAGTTCTCCAAGTCAGTGCCACTGGTTTAGTTACAGATGAGATAGGATTGAAAGCATGTTTCTGGCCAATTGAACTATTGTGGCCAACAATAGAATTTTTATTGCAGGATGACTACCGAGGTGGACCCTCTCCATACCCCATAGAATTCACCCCATGGACTTGCACTGCACTTGACATGGTTATACGAAATGCAGCTAACTACTTTTGCACCATAGCCATTTGCTTCCGCATCCCTAGGGTTTGTTGCGATGTTGTTGTAGCCATCTGTGAAGAAGCTGCAAGTGATTGGCTTGCAGAACTCCCACTTGTATTTTCCCTTGATGGTCCATCTTTCTCACTTCGATCCACTCTCCAGCTCTGTTCTTCACCCTCACTATCACTATCTCCATCAGAGAATCTAATCACAAGGTTATCATCTTTCTCTTCTGCTGCAGGAGATCTAATAGAAGGATGTAGATCTTGTAAACTGGATAAGAAGACATCATTTTCCTTACAGAAACATAATGGAACTGATAGTACACTAGAAACTTGTAGTTGTGTCCCATTTCTGTTGAACAAATTATTTGTGGAAATAAATTTCCTAGATGAGAGTGGGTGCGGCGACGGTGGCTTTCTCTTCCTCTTCTTGTTGGGCATGGAAGCCATAGCCCTTGCTCTGAGTTCTTCAATGTCCATAGTGTCGAAGTTGACTTCTGCACTAAACTTCTTCGACTTGGAAAGTAAAAAAAGTAATTGGGGAGGTCAAACCCTCTCTTACTCTTACTGTCTGCTCTGCCCTGCCTCTATCCTCCCGAAGAAACATACCCTATGTTATAATGTTGTACTAATGGTAGGTTTTGAACAATTCTTCATGAACCTTGAAATTTGTACTTGTAAATATAACTCCACACCAAAATATGAGACCCAGGTCTTAGTGAGGCTCTTATATTCCATTGAAGAAGCAACGCATCTCACGTGGGGAGTTAGAGTGGAAGGCGTAAACATGCCATAGGGCCTGAAGGGAATTGGAACTTAAAACTAATTCATAATCAGATAATCAAGGCAAGGCACTTTCACATTCCACTCAAGCAGGATGGAGACATGCTTTATTACCCTTACGAAGAAATAGTTTCTTGTAGGCAATTCAAATGGGGAATATGAACCTCATCATGATTTTCTCTATCCTTTGCTTCATCATAAATGTGCTTTTCATGGTCAAGTAAATTCCTTCATTTTGAAAGTCATAAATCTTGATAAGAATATGCCTTTATGTAACTGTGCATTATAAGAACACTGTAGAATACCAGTCTCTCCAACCTTTTCGATAGTTTTAGTCAATCTCAAAAGCTTACTAGAATCTAAATTTTAGTGTAGTCTTATTTTAGGTGACCATACATTCTAAGGAAACTTAAGTTCTTATCAATGGTTATTTCTCTCTGTGAACTGTTGTCCAATCATCATGGAAGTTGTTTTAGATCCTGTACATCTCAACACAGAGCTGATATATATTTTGTTATACCTAATAGTTTGCAAGTTTTTCAAGTTTAATTCATGCTTAACTAGTTGTCCTGCCTTTCAAATAACTGGTATCATCACCTAGAAGCCAAATATACAACCCTTTAAAGGTTTCTCTAAAGACGCAATGTTGTAGGAGCAGGGTATTTCTCTTTATATTTGCAACATGACTCTTTAATTATTGAATCCACTATTAGGTGCCCTTATAGCCAAGGAATAATGATTCATAAAGCATAACTCCTCCATACAAAATGGTACCTTTGAAACAGTTAATGATTCAATGCTAAATACTTGCAATTCCACAAGTCAAAATAGTTGCAATTCTTTGAATTCTAGGTCTAGAGATCATTTTTGCAAGACATTACGGTGCATAGGGAGTAAAGTCTCTAATTTTGCAAATGATAATCATCGAGTCTCTATTAGCAATAAGTTTCTAAATCTGTCTAGCTCTTAGAATGTTTATCACTTGATTTAAAGCTAAAATAGGCTTCACAATAAGAGAAGAAACCTTTTGCAGTTTGATCACAACCATAGACCTGCTTATTATGGAACCTTCTCAAAGAAAAGGTGAATATACTTTGCATAATTTTAAGTTTATTAATTATCAAAGCAACAAGTTGTGTTTTAATTTTGATAGCCCATGATGAGGAACATTTGAAACACCTTGAAGCTCATGGATTCTTAATATTGCAGTAGACAAGAGGGAAAGTTTTGTTTCTGACTCTTTGTTTTTTATCCAGTGATGGCATTGGGCTTCGAAATCCTTTCAGGAAGAACTCTTCTTTGGACTATGAGAATGATAGTGATGAAGAATGGGAAGAGGTACTCATCACTAGATCTCTTTCATAAGAGTATTTGTAGTATTTTTATTAACTTTCTTACTTTGTCAAAAAAATCAGGAAGATCCTAGGGAAATCCTTTCTGACTATGACAAGGATGATGAGGAAGAAAAGAATGAGGTTGACACGGATAATTTTAAATCTGAGGAAGATGATGACAGTGATGGGTTTTTTGTACCTAATGGATATCTTTTTGAAGATGAGGTAAATTCTATAGAAAAGAGTTGTTTGATGGGTTCTTTATGGAGTACATAAAAAGTGTTTGCTATTATTTTAGTGTTTCCTGTTGCAATGTCCAAGTTTTATTTGGGTTAATTGAAGGTTCATCACCTTGTTTTAGTGTTTCTTGTTGCAATGTCCTAGTTTTATTGGGTGTAATTGAAGGTTCATTCCCTTGTATTGTTGTTGGAATTCACCTCAAAAGCAGGGTTATTATAGAAGTATATAAGTTGAAAGCAATCATTTAATTACTTAGGGGATGTATATAGTTGAAGATATTTATTGGCCCTGATGACTATTAGTAATCCGTCGAACTACGCATCTAATGGAGTTACAGGAAGGGATCCTAATAGAGCAATTGCTATAAATGGTTGTTATATTAACCTTTTTTTATCTTCTACAACCTCCCTATGGGCTATAACCTCTTCCTCTTTTACCACACTTACATCATTGCCCTCTCCTTCAAAACTTTCTTTAAAATCTATAGCAATCTTAATGTTATTATCCTTTTACTTATAGCCTCAATGGGGTTGCTTCTTCCTTCCCCTAATCCACACATTCATAAACAAGAAAAGTGTTCATTAAACTCTTGTCCTCATGGGTATGTCCTCCAAGGACTCTACATACTTGGATGCACAATAGATGATTGCTGCATTATCATCATTTTCCAACTCTAGTAGAACATCAAATACCTACTACTCATCATTTTCTCGCAGCTCCCTTGCATGGATATTTAGATTCACCTCCTCTTCGTAGAAGGTTTCCTCAATATCTTCTCTTTTGACACATCAATGTTGTAACATGTAGAACATTCAATGTACATAGATCCAACTTTAGGATATTCATCAAACACTTTAAAATGCATTTAAGATATATTTTGATGATGATGATCCACTTGATGGACAACCTATAATTTTTTTCTATTTTGTATATTCCATTGGAATTCCTATGCATCATCTTATTTATGTAAAATGTTTTAATGACATTGAATGATAAAACTACATTTCATGGTATTATATGTATAATTTATATTCTTTTTTTTTAATTTTTAATATAGTACTATGCTATAGTTGTAAAAAAGGCTCTCTTTTTATCAGTATTTTATTTATGTGATTGTTATAATTTTAATTATATATAAGTTTACGAGAGTTCCTTAAAATGTTTAAAGCACATGCTTCTCTTTATTTCATTATTTCAATAAGCTAAAATACATGTTTCTCTTTATTTCATTGTTTCAATAATTTACACAATACAATGAAAAGCATTACATTTTTCCTTATGCTAATTTTAGTTATAGGGAAAATTGTACATAGCTCTCAGGAATTAGTTTATCATAAATACTAGTTACTCGTAAGTTGTAATAGTAATAATTATGTAGTTTGTAGATTGCTATCTATCATAAATTTGTTTGAATATCATCATTGTCAAACAATAACAAATTCTTAAAGGGTGCTAGCTCAATGGTAGAACGCCTGCCTAATTATAGGCATGAGGTTGGTGGTTCGATTCCTCTGTGCCCTATCATAAATTTGTGACTACAAAAACGACTAAATTCGCATATATACGACTATTTGCGGCTAATTTCCCGTATCTTAGTCGTATTTAGCTTAGTCATTAATATGTTAACATCTAGTAGTTTATTTAATTGTATATTTGGTCATTAATTGTTGCAATCAGTGACTAAATCAATGACTAACTCAGTGACTAAATCAATGACTAAATCCGTGACTAAATCTGTGACTAAATCAATGACTAAATCATTAACTATCAATGACTAAAACAATGACTAAAGCATTGTCTAGCAATGACTAAATCATTGTCTATCAATGACTAAATCAATGACTACTAAGTCAAGCTATTAATGACTAGTGAAATACGACTAGCTATAAGATAGTGGAAACTAGCTATTATTAGTCGTTGACTTAAAAATAGTCGTTTATAGCCTGATTTTAGTCATTTTTTAGTCATTAATTTCTCATTTTCTACTAGTGATACCAAGATATATTTATTTTGGTTAGAAGGTGGCTTAATTGGCCCCACGAAGTCAAATCCCCATTTATCAAATTTCAACTTTCTGTGTGGGTTTACCCATCCTCTGGCAGTCATCACAACGTGACACATACTCTTGAGTGTCCTTATGGAGTGTAGGCCAATAATACCCCGTTTGGATTATCTTATAGGTTTTCCTTTTTTATGCATAGTGGCCTCCATGTGGTTCATTGTGAGTTGCATGAAGTATATCATGTACTTCATTTCCCTTACACATCTCATTAATATTTGGTCTGGACCTTTCTTAAAAAGGAACCCTTGGATCCAATTGTAAGTTGTAGTCTGCCTAATTATTTTGCATCTCTATTTATAATCATAGTGTTGTGGAAATTTACTAGAAACTAGGCAGTTGGCAATGTCAACAAACCATAGGATCTCAACCGATATTGAAGATAGGTGTTCATATAGGAAAACATCTTCTACTAATTCTTTTTCTTGAACATGGGTTAGTCTTGATAGGAATTATGCCACTACATTATGTTTTCCTAGTTTATCTATAATTGTTAAATCAAATTCCTGTAAGAGAAGCAACCATCTTATAACCCTAGCACTGGTATGAGGTTTTTTCATTAGGTACCTTATTGTTGAGTGGTCCGTATGGATAAAAAATGTAGTGTCGAAATTTGTTGATGGAGTGGATAACAACTACAAATTCCTTTCTAGCTGTCACCATGTAGTTGTGATCTGTTCCTGCTAAGTTCTTGATGATATAATAGATGGTGTAGGGTTTCTTCTCCTCCTCCCATCCTAAAATAGCACTAACAGTTATGCTTGAAATGTCAGAGTGAATGTAAAAGGGTAAATTCTAGTCCAGGCCTTGGAGTACAGGAGTGGTAGTTTTCTCTTTTAGATACTCAAACATTGTCATGCACTACTCAGTCCATTTGAAATTTGTATCTTTAGTCAATAGTGCAAACATGGGGGCTGCTACTTTTCTAAAACCTTCTATGAATATTCTATAGTATCCTATTTGTCCTAGGAAGCTGTGTACATCCCTTTGTTTAACTAGTAGAGGAAAATTTGTAATGACAACTACCTTGGCTTTATCAACTTCAATTCCTCGTTCTGATATATGGTGTCCTGGTACTATGCCTTCTTCCATCATCATTTTCATTACTTAGATAGAGATTCATTTCTATACATTTCTTCAAAACAACTTCCAAATCGGTTAATGCCTACTTAAATTCTTGTCCATATGGTGTGTAATCATCCATATATGTGTCCATGTGATCATTGATAAAATATGTAAATATACTAAGGATAGCCCTCTGAAAGGTTGCAGGGGCATTACAGAGTCCAAATGGTAGTACTATTGATGTTTGAGCAAAATCAGAGATGCTTGAACTTTAAAACTTTTATCAAACAATTTCAACACTTATGGATTTCATAAATCAACCACATATGAATCTTTATATCAGCCACATATGAATCTTATAAATAAATCAGCCATATAAATCAATCAACCATAAGAGACAAGATATACCCTGGGAAAACCCTCCAAACACGGAGGACGAAAAACCCAAGAATTCTTTGAGTATGATAGATAGATTTGCAGACAATGGTTTACAACACATAAGCATATTGTTCGATAAGAGATATCACCTCAACATTAGAGAAGAGAGATCTAATGTAACCCTGCAAAAACAACTATATGCAACTGTATTGAACTTGACATCTGCCTAGCATATTAATAACAAGCCAAAAACCTCAGCATTTAGAACATAGCACATCGGAGGCCCAGTAAACACACTGATAGCACCACATAGTGCATTCACAAGGAGGATCTAACTAGAACTCCCTCCATGCAAATATTAGCGTCCTTCCTTTCCTCAATTAGCTTTAATTGAATGTTCATTGTCTTGAACTGAAAGTGAACAAACTTGAATTGAATGTTAACTGACTTGAAATGAATGCTAAATTACTTGAATTGAATGTGAATTGAACTCAATATTTAACTAACTACTGATCACTTAGTTAACATGATAACTTAAGTGTCATTAGTGCTTCATTCTCAGTGCCATCCATGCACAATTTCTATTATTAACTTTTGCATGGATCTCTTTAGTTAACTAGTGCATGTTGATTGATGAACATTAAGCTCTTCTTTACTTAACTGATTACATTCATTAATAGTTCAACCGATTCTTTGACTAAGGCATTGATTGAGGCATTTGTATTTTAGTGAAGCTTTATAACTTAAGTTAACTCAGACATTTGCATGGGAAATTCAAATTCTCTTTCTCTATGATTTATCTCATTATCATTAAAAAATTAATGCATGGTCCATATGCATATTATTTATCCATATTATCATATCATACTCAGAAGAATTATTCCATACATGCTGATGATCATATATATTACCCCAGGCCATATAGTCATATGCTAAAGGAATTCACTCTAGGGGTAGTTAAGCCCTAAAGGAGACTTATAGTACTGAGTGACCACGACTAGCAATATATCACATAATATAATCACATGACTTGATACAACACAAGTCCATATCCATAATTGGAGATCCATTCTCATAGGGGGCTCGTCTATGAGAATCATTGGCTTTATACAACACAAGTCCACAATCTTGATACAACACAAGATTCCAATCTTGATACAACACAAGATCACAGTACATGCATCCCGCCTCAATACATAAGGACATAGATGGGACTTGATACAACACAATGTCCTGACTTGATACCACACAAGTCCCTAACTTGATACAACACAAGTCTTGTAGAATGACTCTTGATGTTGTACAAAAAACACTCTCTCTCAGCAAGGGAGACATTCTCTACTTTACTAGGAATTTCCTACCATACCAATCTTATCTCGAAAGTATCTCAACTTTGTTATTGACAATGACTTATTCACAAATTTGCAACCTGCTCATCAGTATCTATGTACTAAAATTTTATTTTTGCATGACTATGAATTCGATGAAGTAAAACTTAATCTCAAAGTGTTATATCATAATGCATAGGGTTTTTCAGAAAGCCTAACTATTAACACCTATTAATTGTAGGCTTCAAGTCTTTCACCCTAGTAGGTAGCATCCCAAGCTACACTACTCCTCAATAGGTAGTACTATCCATAAAATACATTTACCTTATGCAGTACTAACCCCAATACACATAGTTAATGCAATGCTAGTAAGAGATTGTACTGCAACGATTGATGACATATTTTTGTTTGATCATGTGGTAACTAGGTTTGGCTTCCCAAAGATCTTAGTAAGCAACCAGGATACACACTTTGTTAATAAAGTGATTGAGGAAATGACTGAAGAATTCTAGATCCAGCACATGAATACAATGCCATATCATCCGTAGGAAAATGGAATGGTTGAAGCTTTTAATAAGATTTTGAAATAGGTGCTTACCAAGATTTGCAATATGAGTCGGGATGATTGGGATCACAAAATACTTGCAGTATTATGGGCTTCTTGCACAAGATGTAAGGAGCTTATGGGACAAACTCCCTTTCATCTAGTTTATGTATAGAAGGTTGTCATGCCTATGCAATATATTGTACCTGATTGCGCCGAGAGGCGCTCTACAGCCCAGTATGGGGGAGATCTTGTAACGTGATGTAACGTTACTAACGTTTATAACATGTCGGCAAAAAATAATAGTGATATTGAATATTATGGGAGAGATCTTGTAACGTGATGTAACGTTTGTAACATGTCAATAAAAAATAATAGTGATATTGAATATTATGGGAGAGATTTTGTAACACAAAATAAAAAATAATATCACTTTCGTAAAGTTATTTTTATTAATAAAAAATAAATTTTCTAATAGGCCAAAATAAATGTCGGCCACAAAAACAATCTAATATGGGGGAGATGTTGTAATCTTCCTACCTAACAAAACAATAAAAAAAGTAAAAATTTAATTATCCGTTAAAAAAATATGTGGGTCAAGAAAAAAACACAAAATTGAATTATTTGCAAAAAAATGGTTGTCTTGCACATGGTTTTAAAACCATGTGCAAGGCATTCTAAATAGCCCATGGTTTTATTGTACATGGTTTAGTAGGCTTTGCACATGGTTTTTAAACCATGTAAACCATGTGCAAGGCATTCTAAATAGCCCATGGTTTTATTGTACATGGTTTAGGAGGCTTTGCACATGGTTTTTAAACCATGTGCAAGGCCTCCTAAACAACCCATGGTTTTATTGTACATGGTTTAGGAGGGCCTTGCAAATGGTTTTAAGACCATGTGCAAGGCCTCCTAAACAACCCATGATTGTAGGAAGGCCTTGCATATGGTTTTAAAACCATGTGTGGGGAAATGATGCAATGTTCGTTCCTAACAAAATAAAAAATATTATATGTCCACCATAAATAATATTAAATATTAATAATAATAAAATTATATGTTGACCTTAAATAAAAAGATGTGTCTTTTGGTTTGAATCAAATCAATGGATACCTAAGAAGAAGTTTGCACCACGAGAGATTTGATCCATCTCGGCGCTTGATAGAGCCTAAGATTTGGATCTACGCTGGTTTAAGAATAGCTACAATTATTGAGATGACAATGTGGGTGCAATTGAAGAAATATTGTCTAAGTTGTTATAGCTAGAGGAAGATCGCTTCATTGCAAGTTACAACCAACGAGTTGAAAAAGAGCGACAAAAGGCATGGCATGATCAACATATTAAGTTAAAGCAATTCTAGCCTAGTGATTTTTCTCTTGTATATGACAATAAGTTTTTAAAACTCCCTGGTAAGCTTCGAACACATTGGCTCGGACTATATGTTGTTGAATATGTTACAAATGGGGGTGCATTTAAGTTGTAGAAGTTAGATGGTAAACCCCTCGACGGTTTAGTAAATGGAAGTAGGAAGTTTGGGTGTCACATTCCAAGTTGGATATCTTTCGCAGTTAGTTTTGTGTTGCAGTGGCATTTTGCGGTGTGCTTTTTTGTCAAATCTACAGTTAATGCATGGAAATAACTACTTTATTGCAAGTGGAGCGGTGGCTTTAATGGCGCTTTGTCATCAATGACCGAAAATATTTATGCATGTAAGGGGATTAACCACCACCTTTCCTAATTTATTGCAGGTTAAGTCATAATAACTACCCACGTAATCAGATTGATTTTTCGCATGCGTAGTTCTATTGCGCTTTTAAATGAGAGTGAGTTGTTTCATTGCAATAAAATGTGAAGTGTATTAAGCAAGCTAGTCATTTGTAACCAACTATTCTATGTCTAAGTTTTTTCCATGGAGATACATGTATCAAGCTCTCGCATTGTTTGAAGTTGCGTTGTAGAAATCCCATCTACGATACCCATTGTTGAGGAGACACTATAGGTTGTGTCGCGGTCGATCCCTATGAATCCGCCAAGAAAGAAAAACACGGATGATCAGGTAGTTCTTTCAGAGCAACGATTTAAAGCCACCCATGATGTTGAATCTTCTAGGTCTGATTCTGCAACCATAATTCCAGGATATATTCCACCCAAGAAAGATGATGCTCCACATATAATTATTCAAAAGAATGCTAGATATCTACTCGTAAAGCTAGCCATTCCAAAGGGAGTTCATGTGGCGATGAATTATGGATAATTTGAAGAAATTGACATTTTTTTATCATGATGTGAGGAAGTTCCCTGAACTTCACATGTCAAAGTATATGACAACAGTGCAGCTGGTGGAAGATGGACCTATTCAGTTGGTATCCATGGAATGGTCCCATGGGTTAGTGAAGTCAGGCATTCTATCACTACTGTACATGCCCCATTTTGGTCGAACTGCTGAAATTAACGTATGTGTGAAGCAATTGCTGGTTTGTTTTTATGGAGCATGTTTGTCGTTAAATACAAGAATTTATGTAGATGTTGACCTCATAGTTTCTATTACAGGATTACCCAAGGTAGGGGTGTATCCAACACCAGTCTTTGCTGGAAAGGAGCAGGACACAAGTATTATTGCTTAGATGAAGGAGAAATATAATCTCACACGAGATAAGTGGGGCTTCGACATAACCTCCATTAATGATCAAGGTGTTAGATTTGCAACAAAGGTTTTGTTGAGCAAGATACTACGAAAAATGTGGTCGAACCAATGCACTGCAGGTACTATTGTTGTCGTTGAGCAATGCGTTGCAGGAGTGCAAATGAATTGGGAAACATTCCTACTGAATGAGTTATTAGCCAATGCCATTAATGCACAAGAACAAGGTACACCTTTTCCTTATTCTTGGTTGTTTATCTTAGTTTCTTTTGTCGCATGGGCTGAGCCACTGAATTACCAGGGCATGGAAATGAATGTCCCATCTCGAGGGGCACAGTGTCAAAACCTATGGTTTAATGATAATTGACGACGACAACATGAGAAAAATATTCAATTTTTATGCATTCCCAAGCATTAAGGTGTCACATTGAGAGTCAGTCAAGGATTGTTGTTGCAATTGTCCAGAGGTACATGAACATCATCAAGTTTACTGCAAGGGCCTACCATCTATATATACAACTAAGGTGAAATCCCCAGCATCAGTGGTTAACCACTGCAATCCAGCTATCGGAGGAGGAAGTTTATATAATAGTTCGGGATTGGCCGAAAGAATGGAAGCATCTTGTCACAGATGATTTATTATCTACTGAAATTGAACCGCGACAGGAAGGTACATCAAGGACCCACCTAAGCGGCCCACAAGAATAAGATAACTTGCCTAGCTCTCACCACAATAGTGATGAAGATTTAAGTGCTACCTTGACAGATATAGATATGGGTCTAAAGTAGAAAATGACTGAGACAAAGAGAAATACCAGGAAGAAGCAGAAGGCAATGAGGGACTCCACTTCTATTGGGTTTACTGATGATGACTATAACCTATTGGCAGATAAAATGGCTGAAATCACTGACGAAACAAGGCAGAAGATTGATAATCGACATATTGAGCTCTTTGAGGGAGTCATTGACTTAATTTAAACTCTTTTTAAGGTTGTGAAAGAAGTTAGAGTTGTGCTTAGTACCAGGCCAACCCAGTCGTAGGAAGTTATCCCATCTGATGATCATTTGGTTGAGCTACCAATGTCTCAACAACAACATAAAATCTAGTTAGTGTCCAAAGCACTTGATATGGGAATGACAAAGATTAACATTATTGACCAAGATATTTGTTATGATGGGGTATATATGTCTATGATACCCAAGTTCATGTTGCACAACATTCAACAGGTCGTAGTTGAAGAAATCAAGGCCCAGGAACATGTAGTCTATGAGCAACTGAAGCAAACAAAGAACACGGTGTCATCACTACAAACACAACTTAAGGATAAAGAGCAGCAAGCACATAAGTGGCAACATGATAGGAAACAACTTGATCAAGCTATTTTTATTGCTTGTTAAGAAGTTCCAGAGGTTGGGGTCGCAACTAAAATTCTTGTTGAAGCATGTGTATTTAAATTGGGGGAAGTTGTTAATGACTCTCATTAGAAGATTGGAGAGTTAGAGGCTAAGCCTGTTCCTAGTACACCTCTTGAAGTACTGGCTGAGCGACGGAAGATGATTGAAGAGGACATAAGGTATATTCAAAAAGCTGAGGCACTTTGTGACAAGATGTATGAGTAGGTGTCCCATGCATTAGAGGCCTTGATGGATGATATTGAGTTGCAGGAAACATCATAGAAAATTCATATAATAGAGTCAAGTCTGAATATTCTACGACACTCATTGAAAACATTGCCATCGGTTGAGAAGACGAGTAAGGTTGCTGAGCTTAAACTATTGCAGCAATAGGTCATTGAATTTTGAACACAACAATAAAGAAGAACTCACTGTGTCGCGAAGATTTAGGATGAAGTAGAGCATGTAACAATGACTATTCACCCAAATCATATTGAAGTTAGGCAAGTTGTGAATACAACTGTGGTGGATATTTCAGAGCATCTCAGTTTTGAAACTCTTGCGATACTTTCTAAGGTAAAGGAGGATGTTCAACAACACACTGAGGATGTAACAAAAATCTTTTAGGATTTTCAAGCTAAGTCGAATGTGACAAAATTTTCTGACTGAAGTGGCTCGAGATGAGCCACATGTGAGTATTGTGGACCTGTTGGCCCTAGGTAAAAGTGAAACAAGTTTTGGTTCTGAGAGGGAAAACCTGGCTGCAGTGTGAATAGGGTTGCGATGGAGCACGGGTTGAAACGGTCAGTTATGTCAATTTTGGTGGTTTTCTTAGAAAATTAATTGCGTTGATAAAGTCAGATGGAAAATTCAGTGAGTTAGTTAGAAGGGTTGTCCACATTCACATAGTGGGTAGAGGATGTAAGTACGATCAATAGAGCCTACAAAAATGTAAAGGGTTTTGTTTTTTTTGGTGTTTAGTTTTATGAGTTTGGTTTCATCCTGTTTACTTTCCTTCAGTTCATAAGGTTGAGTTTTGTGTTGTTCTATTTGGTCAATTTTTGTACAAAAAACAATAGATGTTGATGTGAAGAAGAATCTGTAGTGCCAGCAGACTCTATGTGTTGCATGAAAGAGATGAATAAGAGTTGAGGAAGTATTTTTTATCCATAGGTTGTGTACACGAACTGAATGTAATGGAGATTGTGGAGAGATGTCTGCAAGCCGTGTGCATAGACCAAAGCGTTCAAAACCCGATTCTTACTAATTAATGAATGCTTTTGTGGTTTTTTCCCATATGTACTTCCATGTTAAACTTTCTATGTCAAATGGTGCATCATAATTGTGTGAATGTTTTATCTTGTGTATTGATGTGACTCATAATAACATACTAGTTTTCGATTAAGCAATTGAATCAACAAGGTGTAATAGATCTTATGGATATATTGTGTGTCTATGCATGGTTTGTGATACTATGTTGGTAATTATGTTTGATGACCTATATGTCGATGATTAACATGAGAAGATCCCATTTACCACTATAGAAATGATTCCTGCAGCTCCTATAGGTATCTGAGGTGAGACTTCACTTGCGTTGCAGGTGTTGCCGTCGGGGTTAAAACCCTATCAGCCTGGCACCTTTGGGTTTTGTTGGATGTTGAACCTGCGACATTCAAGGATAAAGTCAACAACCACAAACCAACTAATCACTATAAAAAAATAGTCCAATTCAAACCCATAACAACCCTGTATAGAGGTAAAATATGACAATATTCTTGTTAATTTTGTTGTCATCCAACATAAACCATAAGTCAATAACAACCATAACACAACAACATGTCTCAAATCTAGAATAACTTTATGCATGCTTTGATGTAGGGAAATGAATGCGGTGCATGAGAAGTACACGCCAGAATAGAAAAATGAACTAAAACTACCGCCACACCTAGGAAATCATGCGACCATGAAAGCTTCACAACCTAACAATGAAATCCTTCTAGTTTGGCTAGGCATTTCCAATGCATCAACAAACTGCAATAAAAAATGCAATACACCCATCAATCATAGTGACATTGCTTTCATAAATTTCATCCATACAAACATAGTATACATGCATGTTCCAATGCAACCATCCTTGTAGAAAAACAAACAAATTATAACCTATGGGCTTATTAAAAAAGCTATCAATTAGCTATAAGAGTTTTACCTAGTGCCATGCAATATTCATAAACCAAACCACCAACAATTTCCAACAATTTGATGCTAATAGAAGTCGAATCATGATTCCCACCAAAATTTGTAATAACTTCCATAATTCGATTGCACCCTGTGAGCTAATAATTTTCCATTGATTTCAGCATTGGCCAATCAAAGCAATAACCTAAAGGACACAATAACATCCACAACAAAATATAACAACCATGTGCATGGGTCGATATAGGGGAATGATTGCAATAGTCACTACAGTGCAAGAGGGATAAAAACCAACACAAATATATGAACCAAGCTCACCTCCACCCCCAAAAAAAAACATAACCAAAAGAACATTATAACAACCATAACACAACAAAACAACCCATAATAACTCAACATAGGATTCAATATAGGAGAGTGAATGCAATAAAAAAGACATTATAGAAGCACTAAAAACCAAATCGGTGAGATGAACTAAGCCCACCACAATGTTTAGAGATGCACTCTTCGAGATGGATTTCCTAACATGTACAACCTAATTTCATAGATCCATCTTGAACTTGGATCTATGAAGCATCGATAAAAATCCAATTTCTTGAGGTATAAATTTATTTGATGTGTAAAAACTTAAGTTAAAGAGAATTACACCACAAGAAATTGGATCCCTCTAGGTGCCAAGATGGATCTATGTTTGTTTTCTTTTTTATTTTATTTTATAAGTGGAAATGAATTTTTGTAGTGAGGTGCTTTACACAACATGTCAGCTAAACCCAGATTTACCAAACACCAAAGGGATCGAAATTTTTTTAGACATATTTTTTTTGAACTTATAAAAATTTAAGATAACAAAGAAAATTACACTTTAATAAATTGGATCCCTTTCAATAATTTGTAGATCCAAATTTAAGATAGATTTATACTAATTACATCGAAGGTGTTTTTTAGGGGGATGTTCGTCTAGCAGTTTCGTCGGTCTGTCGAGAACAAATGAAAACCTGTCATGTGTAACCAAAACATTAATGTGTTTTGGAAACATGAATGAGAAGGTTGGAAGTAGCAAATCAGATTATTCCCATCGGGTGGTAAAACAATGATGCAGGGTTGAAAGGATGTGATAGATCATTGTCTTCCCATGGGTACCGTCAATAGGCAGTGGAGTATACCGTGGGATCGTCACAATAGTGGGAAAAGTGTCTAGACAACCTACAATAGCTAATGGAGTATGTTGTCTGTCATTCTTGGATGATTTTTTTCTCTTATGCGCAAGAATAATACTTCAATATCTAGGTACTTCTCTCAGCGTGGAAAAATGAATAGATGAAATTTGGCGTCAAATTAGGAATTGAAGCCATCAAATCATTTATGTCTGCATTCACGCCAACCTTCGACCGACTAACCTACATTGAATGCAAGTTAGACCAACTAACCTTCGACTAACTATGTTTATATCAGTTTTTGCTGCCTATATTTGTTCATTATTGGGATGCTTAACCCCACCATCACTCTACATATACCAGTCTTCTCAGGTAATACTTTCCAGCGCAGCCTAGCTATATTGTAGTTATTAGGTATTCTTTCCATCTTGCCTTGCTATATTGTTTTAGTTTCATTCATTATTATCACGTATTTAGGAAAAATAATCACCTATCACCTTTGTTGAATCTATATATCAGCCATCTAATGTAGAGAATATAAGAGAATGCAGAGAAAGGGAAAACACGTAAGATCTATTCATGTCGCCCAATAAATGGACCATACATTACCAAATAACAATTTGCATGCATAATTGCTCAACACGTCAATAATTCAACAACATACCTCACTAAAATCAATGCACATAGGATTGCATGCAAGTCCAGGCAAGAGAAAATTCACCCAAGGGCTCACGTCCAAGCTCTAGGAGTTGTGCAATAATCAATAGGAAAGGATTTCTACTTCTCCAACAGTAAAGGATAAAATGAATGGTTAACCCTAATATTATTCCTCTGCCCACCACGTTTTTCTTCTCATGCAATATAGTCGTAACGTGTCCCATAAGAGTCCCTTTTATATGTAATGACTCCATCTATCAATTTGAGGAGTGAAAGTACTTCTCTGTTTAATTTATCAGTGGCAACCTTCCATAGTTTCCTTTCCGCAACATCCTTTCTGCAACACCCTTTCCACAATAGATTTTTTCCGCATTTCCTTTTCTGCATTTACCTTTTCCCAACAACCTTTACACAATTTGTGGGAACTCATTCCTTCCGCAATTGCGGGTTGTGGACTGTGGATGCCCATTTTGACTCTTCTCAAAAATTGCTTCTGCATTTATCTTTCCGCAACGAACTTTCCGCAATCGGAAAATTCTTCCTTCAACAATTGCAGATTGCGAGTAATGTATAATTCAACAACATACCTCAGTAAAATCAATGCAGATAGGATTGCATGCAAGTCCATGCAAGTGAAAATTCACCCATGGCCTCACGTCCAGGCTCCAGGAGTTGTGCAATAATCAACAGGAATGGATTTCTTCGGATATAGATTATTTTTAACTTAGAAATAAGCCCTTTGCACTATTTTTAAGCCCCTTTCTACACACCTTTAGGTCACATGAAAAAAAAATAGTCCTTACCTTATATTTTCTAAGGCTTGCCTCCTTCCCAACTGCTAACCAGAAATGGTGCTAACAAGGTGTTTAATCATACCATGTTTATTTTTGGGATTTAACCCTTTTTTTGCATTGCAAGGATTTGTCCTATAACAATGATGCCAGGTAAGAGCTAGCAAACCTAAAATTGATCCTAATCAACAAACTTCACTGATTAGGTCTTCTTCTACAAGCTCAATTCCTCAAGGTTGTTTTCGCAATACAGACTTCCGCAAATCTATTTCCACAGTTCTAGTTCTGCAAATCTCCCTTCCATAATTGCCTTTCTACAATAGTCTTTTCGCAATTCTGGATTGAGGGTTTGCAATTCTCGGTTTTTAGAAAATAACAAACTTTTGCAAACTTGCAGTCACAACAGTCCTTTTCATAATCAAATTGTGGATTGTGGATCCTCCTTCCCACTTTTCCAAAGATGGGCTTCTGCAATTTTCCTCCTGCAACTCAAATTTCCACAACTTTAACCAACTTGCAACTTCGCATTATGGAACTCATCCTCTACCGTTGATCTTAGCGGCTTCTTCTTTGTCCATTGATTTGGGATCAAGTGCAGATCTTCACCTTGTCTTTGTGGATCTATTTTTTCCATACACCTTTCTCTTGTGGAATTCCTCTGGAGCGTCAGATCTAATGTTGATCAAGATCTAAACCCTTCACGCTTACACTGCACCTTTCAACTACAGAATCATTCTCGATCATTGATCTTCCCCTTCATGACTTTGGTCATTCGTTCCCATGTCCTCTGCTGGAGAGTGTCTCCATGTCTGCGTCCATTCTCTTTAATCCTGGGATATGCATTGTTTATTGACATCCTTTAAATAATTACTCAACCTACATATGTCTTCTTCTTAAATTACATTCACACACACACACATATCCTAATACATTGATGCAAAATTGTTTCTTCTTAGGTTATGATTTGCAACCCCTACATAAAACTCCTCTGAAATATATAGTGATGACGTTAATGTTAACATTGAACTCTATTACAAGGATTGGAAATGGAGAGGTACTTTGCAATCCTATTCTGCAAATTTTGGAATTCACACCAAGTTCTGAATATCGTCATTTTGTACACCTATCCAATGGAAATACTACAATACAAAGTCTATTTTCCTCGCCTCTCAGGTCCCTTTTCACATCATCTCAAGGGGAAATTGGATCGTTGGTTCAAATAAATAGATTCACTTGTAAATCTATCCAAAATAACAAGTATGTATTCACTTGTCTACTTTTCCCTACTACTTATTTCTCAACCACATAAATCACATACAGTAACCACACTTTATATTAATTACACTTTAACCATACATTTTTTTCATGCTTTCTAGGATTCTTATAATTCATGATATACAGGTGCATACTATGACATTAGAGATTATTGGTGCCCACTATTGAACAATGATGTAAATTCTCCTAGCAAGCACCAATTAGAAAAAACTAACACACCCCCAATATTTACTCCTATCAAATCTTTACTGCCATACATGCAAGAATGGACATTGAAAGTCACAGTCCTTTCAAAAACTGAACTTTGCACCTTCACCAATGCCAAGGTTCCTGGACATGTGTTTAACCTTGATGTCATTGATATCTTGGGTAGTGAAATACGCATCACATGCTTCAACATCTAGGCAACACAATTCCACCCTTTAATAGATTTTGTTAAACCATACACAATATCAAAAGGTCTCATCAAACTTGCAAAGAAACAATTCAAACATTTGAAAAATGATTGGGAAATAAATCTTTCCAGTAACTCCACCATAGAAACTTGCTTACATGATGAACATTCAATAGCAAACCATAACTTCATCTTCACTCCTATTAATGAATTACCAACTCTAATCAACAACTATGTATTTGATATTATTCGAGTTGCTATATGCATTAGCCCTTCAGTAACCATCATGAGGAAAAATGGAATGGAGGTACATAAGAGAACCCTTAAGCTAAAGGACATGTCAAGCTATAGTATAGAGGTCACATTGTGGGGGGTCTTATGCAATAAATATAATCTAGAGCAATATGAAACCATAAATAGATTTCTAATAATTTCTATTAAGGCTGGGAAAATAACAGACTTGAATAAGATCTTGATTACTACAACCTTATCATCCCAGCTTTACATCAATCCTGATCTCAAAGAAACTTAGGAATTGCGAACTTGGTTTGAAAATCTAGGTACAGACCTCCAATGCTACTCATTATCTGCACATGGTGCTTCAGGAGGGCATCATTCCATACAAAAGAATTCGTCTGACATACAAACTGAAGGGATCAGTACAGGGGTGGACCCTTCATACATTTTAGTTGAGGAAACTATTGCTTCTATGGATACAGACAAATGCTGGTATGTTGCATGCCCACTTACATTTGAAGATCGAAAGTGCAAAAAAAACTCACACCTATTGAGGATGGCATATGGAAGTGCCAAAGGTGCAATCAACACGCATTTGAATGTGAAAACATGTACATATTCCAATTAAGCATTGAAGACCACACAGGGAAAGCTGATGTAACTGCATTCTAGGATGTTGCGGAACAAATTATCGCCATACCTGCTCTGAAGCTTTCTGAATATGGTAATGAAGGAAATACTAAAGAAATAGCAACCACCTTCTCCAAGATTTTCTTCAACCGTTACTTGTTCAAATTAGCCGTACATGAGGAAACATTTTCCAATCAGAAACAGATAAAAAATATTGTAATTGCAAGTGATAAAATGGATTGTATGGAAAATCCAAAAGAAAACATACCCATCCCTAAAATTTTGGTTGAATAGTTAAGGCATGTGTTATGCCTTTTTTTTCCAAAAAAAAGTATTGTATCCTACTTTATACACATACATACTAAATAAAACTTGATTAGTATACAATTTCCTTCAATTTACTACTTTTCTATTAAAGGGGATATAACCTTCACATTCATATCCAACATATCATACAATTTCATTTCCATCTTTTTAAAATTATATGCACTCTCAACTTAATTAAAATATACTTACAAATCATTCAATGTTTTCCTTGTAGGTACAATCAAATATTGCAAATCAAATCATGGCTACTAATTTCCTTCCTGAAGAGCATGCACGCCTACTCCAAACAATACTAACATACGCCCCATTTGAAGTACTCTCAAAGTCACTACAAATGCCTACTATATTTCAACAACACATTCCAATAGCTCTAGCAAATATATCATCTTCACAATGTGAGTCTGATAGAAAGAAGAACTACAACAATCAACAAAAGAAGAAGAGATAAACAGAGCAAAGAAAAGGACACACTCACTACTATGCCATCTACATCTAGACTCCAATAAAATGAACAACGCCGGAAAAGATATGTTAAACATAAAGATGGACTAAAGAGACGTAGAGAAACTGCAAATAATAGTAAACAACAATCTCTTACTGACTTTCCAACATGTAATATTCAACATTAGAACCATACACAAGCTACCCAAAATTTCTACAAATGGATTGATGCCTTGTCCATCATGCATACATGTACTACTTGAATGGAATCATATCCTGGTATTGTTATTCATCCATCTTCCACTGGACTCATTTGACATCGATGTCAAAGAGAAATCAATGGTTGTCAATTCTCCAAATGGAATAATATGGACCTCAATGCCCAACCCAATGTGTTAATGCACATTGCTTGTGTCAGCCCAATTTTGTAGGCCAGTCATTCTCGTGGTGGACAAATACAAGTATAATGGTCACACCATTTGTTCCCCCCAACAAACTGTTCAAAATGAAAGTTTCCTTCAACACCACCTTTCAGATATTGATATCTTGGTTGTGAAGAGGCATAAAACAAAAGGTAATTGTTATGCTTGTCATGTGACCAAATCACATGTTGTCAATGCATTACTCTATAAGATGCAACATGACAAATATTATAGTGATGTGCAAATTGACCATGTCTCAATTTCATCACTTCTAGAAGCATGCATTGATATATCCTCTCAACTCCATTTTATTTCTATAGACAATGGTGTTTCCTCTTCAATCGATTCAAATATCCCTAACCTAGATAACCACACTTCTATCCAACCATCACACACAGTATCTTCTTTTGCCTTCAGATTACCTAATGCAAAATGAGAAATGGAAAAAATCAAATATTTTGTTCATACTACATCCACTACTACACCAACTACCATTGACTGGCCAACTATTGGGTTGTCACCAATCAATGAGTACAACATAGAGGGTCTATTCGACATGGAATTCCCAACTCTTTTCCCAAATGGGGATGCGCTACCTCGCCAACCGTGTATCAAAAACATTCCACTCAATGGTTATGCATCACACTTAATGAGATACAGTGACAACAGATTTGGTTGTCATCCCCGTTTCAGATACTACTTGTACAACTTAATTATGTGCCATAAGAGTCAAGAAAATGCTAATTTCTTCTTTAGACAATAGCAGGAGAATAACATACCAACCACAATTGAGGATTTGGACATACATCTACAGGACATTCCTACAAACAACCTCCCAGAGCACGTCATGCAGTTCAGAGCACACCTCCGTGGAACCAAAGCATATTGGACACTATAGAGGAGTGAGCTAACAAATATGACCACACAGTTGCAATGCCCTACATTATTCTTCACTTTCAGTGCAACAGATACAAAATGGCCAGACATGCATATCGTTATGCAAGATGCTACCCCTATTGACCCAGCATCCCATCAACAATGGTGTACTCATAATATCATTGATATGGCCCACACTGTAGATGCATACATGCATAAAATATTTTCAATCTTCCATGAGGAGATGCTTCAACAAAACATGCACACAACAGATTACTAGTATAGGTACACATTATATACTACCTATCTCTGTCTCTGTACAAATTTTACAAATTTTTCAATTATTCTAATCCTCTTCCATTTCTTTTATAGGTATGAATGGCAACATTGTGGATCTGCACATATACATGGTTTCCTATGGCTTGATGGTGCTCCTAACATGGAAACATTAACCTGGAAAGATCCAGATCAAATCAATACCGCAAAGAGTTTCTTCGATAAATATGTTACATCATGGAATCCTAGAGATAATCGTGATGCTCGCATCCATGCACGTCAATCCATTGAGGACGACCCTTGCTTGCTAGATACAAAATATATACTTTCATCCAACCCACTTCATGACTATGAGCAACTCTTAAATCAAGTCAAAAGACACACACAATGCACTAAAAATTCATGCTTGCACATAAAAGGGAATACACTTGAATGTAGGTATAAATGTCCATGGAAGGTACAAAATGAATCATCACTCTACATTGATGAAAAAGGACAAAAAACATATCATCCAGCATGCAATGATGAGCATTTAAACATCCATAATCCAAGCATACTTCGAGCATGGACAACAAATGTGGATTGCCAACCAATGTTGTCACATTATGCAGTCTTGAAGTAAATAGCCAAATATGCTTCCAAAGCAGAGGGAAAATCAAAGACCCACCATCATATGTTGATTAGAATCACAGTTGCATCATGTCCATAGGACCCAGCATCATATGTATACCGTCGTCTACACTCAAAAGAAATTGTTGATCGAGACATTAGCGCTCAAGAAACTTGCCATATGCTACAAAAATTGCCTCTTGTCACATGCAGTTGATCCTTCATCAAACTAAATGTTGGTCGCCACATCTTCCGTCGTATATCTCTTGACTCAATTGATTGCTTATCTGGATCCAGCTTCAAAGATGCCTACTTGCAACGTCCTCCAACTTTGGACCATTTCTGCCTTATTGACCTTGCACAACAAGGGTCATATAACCATGCATGCAAAAGGGAGAAATGGAAGAAGAGAACTGTACCTGCAATTGTCCATGTCTGGTCACTTCTTACCTCAATTCCAACAAAATATTCCAATGCATTGCTTGACTTCTACTGGAGTGAATTACTTTTATATAAGCCCTTTTGTTCCTTCACCAAAGACATATGCCTTACATCACATGTCATTTTGTCAAATTGAGAGAACATAAGAAATACCTATAGTGCATGGCATGTTGACCGCATCCCTGCAACCACTCCCGGTGAACCAACATCTAAATATGAGGATACCACTCATACCATCCATCCCAATATGGAGATGAATGAATGAAAAACTTTGTCAAGATTAGTTCCTACAGGCAATGTCCACATTAATGAGCTTGACATGCTTGGATTTCGATATTTTGACACCAACCACAAATGGAATCATCCATAAATATCAATAAATACACTGGAGACAATGCCAACCTACATAGACTACAAGCACAAGAGTGGGGAAGTAATACAAGATAGCAATCCCCTACATACTTCAACAAATGCATTGTCTCACAATCAACAGCTTGCATTTGACATAGTCCTACAACATTCACAGGTACAAGGAACAAAGGAGCCATTACGAGTGATCATCCAAGGCATGACAGGCACATGTAAATCATATCTTATCGACACCATTAAAAATGCACTATATTGTTAAGCAATCGTTGGCCATAGTCCACTACTACTCCTCACCCCTACTAGTGTTGCAACATTCAACATACATGTAACCACTATACATGTAAGACTTCAAATTCCTATAAAGGACATGAATCCTTTACATGGGCAAGCCCTATCAGTGTTCCAAGAAGAGATGAAAGATATTCAATACATTCTCATTGATGAAATGAGCTTCATAGGGCCTAAGCTATTCGTGCAGATTGAGAGTCGTTTGCATGAATGCTATCTAGAAACAAACAACCACTCATTTGACAATCGGTCAATAATTCTTGTTGGTCATTTGGGCCAACTCCCACCTATGATGGACAAGCCTATATATGTAGGAGAAACTATGGGAAAGTGTGTATGGACAAGCTTTACCACTGTAATCATTTTGGAAACAATCTTTCGTCAAATGGGAACTGATGTCACTCAACTATGTTTCTGTTAGCTACTAACAAACATCCACAATGCTACACCAACAATGGAGGACTGGACCCTCCTCCATTCTAGAACTAATAGATTCTTGTCAATAGAGGAGCGTTCACAATTTGACACAGCAATACATCTATTTGCAAAGAACATGCTTGCAAACAATCATAACAAATACATGCTCCAATCGTTGGCTATGCCTATTGCAAGATCCGTCGTAGATTTCACCACTGCAGCAGATGCAGAACAAGATAATGACCATCAACTCAAAAAAGAAATATTACTATGTGTCGAGAAACAAGTCATGTTATCCTATAATTTGTGGGTCAAAGCAGGATCAGTAAATGGTGCTCTCGAAGTGATCATCCAAATTGTATACACACCTCAATTTAACCCTTCTAAGTTGCTAACCTATGTTGTCATGGAATTTGATAATTACATTGGCCCTCCATGGGACCAATTCCAACCAAAGCACATACCAATTCCACCCATACAACGAAGTAATAGGAAAAAAATCCCCCTCAAACTGGCTTGGGCATTGACTATCAATAAATCCCAAGGCTTGACATTAACAAGGTCAACCATTGACATTGGTAACACTGAACGTCAGGGCTTGACCTTCACAGCAATGTCACAGATGACAACATTACAAGGAATGTTAATTGCACCATCCTTCTCCTTTGAATGATATGCAAAGATGCAAGACCCTTTATATGTCTCACTTCATTCTCTATCTCTTTCATATTTTACATTGTAACTCTCAATTCATGCACTCTTCTTGCCAAATGAACATCCCAATGTTGATTGCGAATATAATTAGAGGAATATTTGACCACTACCTACCCTTTTGTTCTTTTGTTAACAATTAAATAATTTCTTGTATGAAAAAAAAACATGCGAAATTCACTTTACTTACCATCACTCACATGGGTTTCTATTTATAGCTTATTAGTATTTCCAAAAATTTATACATTATGTTGTATATTCTCAACATATTATCTTCACTTCACTACTCACACATCACGAAAAATATGGTACATGATCAAGGTTCAACGTTTGAATCTTTATTGTTGGATATCAATAATTCAGACATGTTACTTAATACTACATTTAATCGGTGTCAAACTTTTGATTATTAAACCTACAACATTCTCAATTTTATGAAACTGTTACTTATTACTGCAAAAAATTTCGATTTCGAAAAAGATGGAAACACCCGCAATCCCCAATCCGAAGATCGACGGTCAGGAAATGATTCCGCGAAGCGATCGACGATTCACAGGAATTGCAGAAAGAGAATTACGGAAGCTGAATCTGATCTAAGATCGATGGTTAGAAGAAAGCCCGCAACAGATTTATGCTTGCGGAGCAATCCACAAAGTTGTAGCAAGATACGCATCTGATCGACAATCAGGAGTGAACCCACAATAAATCGACGGTCCAGATAAATTGCGGAAGAAAATCACGGAGGTCCAAAAATGGGAAAGTGTGGTTCCACATTCTGCAATCTGAAGATAAACGGTCAGGAAAGACTTCGCAAGAGATCGACATGGCGGAAGAAAAGTTGTAGAAAGAGATTTGTTGAAGCCGATTTTGAAAAAGTTGGGCACACCCGCAATCCGCAATTGCAAGATCGACAGTCAAGAAATACTTTGCAAGAGATCGACGACGCAAAAGACATGTTGCAAAAAGAGAATTGCAGAAGCCCATTTTGAAGAAATTTGGAAAACCTGCAGTCTACAATCCGCAATCCGCAATTCGAAGATCAATGGCCAGGAAAGGATTCCGCAAAGCAATCAACGGTTCATAGGAGTTGCAGAATCCTAATATGATCTAAGATCGATAGTTAGAACAAAGACTGCAATAGATCTATGGTTGCAGAGTGATCCATAAAGTTGTAGCGAGATCCGCATCTGATCGATGATCAAGAGTGAATCCATAAGAAATTGACGGTCCAGACAAATTGCGAAGGTCCAAAAATGGGAAAGTGTGGTTTCGCATTCCGCAATCCAAAAAATGGGATTGCAGATTGTGTATGTGCCCAAGTTTTTTGAAATTGGCTTTCGCAAATCTCTTTTTGCAACTTCTCTTTCGCACCATCGATCTCTTGTAGATTCTTTCCTAATCGTCGATCTTGCAGATTGGTGAATTGTAGATTGCGGAATGCGGAATACCCAAAATTTTCAAAATCTCTTTCCGCAACTTTTCTTCCGCGCCGTTGATTTCTTGCGAAGTCTTTCCTGACCGCCGATCTTGCGGAATGTGGAACCACACTTTCCCATATTTGGACCTCCGCAATTTTCTTCTACAACTTTGTTTCCGCAATTTGTTTGGACCGTCGATTTCTTGCGGGTTCACTCCTGATCATCGATCAGATGTGGATCTCACTACAACTTTTCGGGTCACTCTGTAACCGTAGATCTATTGCAGGGTTTCTTCTAACCATCGATCTTAGATCAGATTTGGCTTTTGCAATTCTCATTCTGCAACTCCTGTGAATTGTCGATCGCTTTGCAGAATCCTTTTCTAACCGTCGATCTTCGGATTGTGGATTGTGGGGTTTCCAAATTTCTTCAAAATGGGCTTCTACAACTTTTCTTCTGCGCCGCCGATCTATTGCGGATTCTTTCCCAACCGTCGATCTTGCAGATTCCGGATGTGCCCAACTTTTTCGAGATCAGCTTCTGCAAATCTCTTTCCACAACTTTTCTTCTATGCCATCAATCTCTTACGGAGTCTTTCCCAACCGTTGATCTTCAGATTGCGGATTGAGTAATGTGGAACCACACTTTCCCAATTTTGGACCTCCACATTTTTCTCCTGCAACTTTGTTTCCACAATTTGTCTAGATCATCGATTTCTAGTGGGTTCACTCCTGATCGTCGATCAGATGTGGATCTCGCCACAAATTTGTGGATCTCTCTGCAACCGTAGATCTAATGCATGGTTTCTTCTAATCGTCAATCTTAGATCATATTCGACTTCCGTAATTCTCTTTCTGTAGCTCCTATAAACCATCGATCGCTTTGCGGAATCCTTTCCTGATCGTCGATCTTCGGATTGCGGATTGTGGGTTTTCCAAATTTCTTCAAAATGGGCTTCCACAAATCTATTTCTGCAACTTTTCTTCTGCGCCGTCGATCTCTTGCAGAGTCTTTCCTAACCGTCAATCTTGCAGATTGCAGATGTGCCCAAATTTTTCGAAATTGACGTCTGCAAATCTCTTTCCGCAACTTTTCTTTTGTGCCATCGATCTCTTGCGGAGCCTTTCTTGACCGTCGATCTTGCAGATTGCGGATTGTGGAATGCAGAACCACACTTTCCCATTTTTGGACCTCTGCAATTTTCTTCCGCAACTTTGTCTGGACCGTCGATTTCTTATGGGTTCACTACTGATCATCAATCAGATGCGGATTTTTCTAGAACTTTATGGATCACTCTGTAACTATAGATTTGTTGTGGGGTTTCTTCTAACCATTGATCTTATATCATATTCAGCTTTCATAGTTCTCTTTCCACAACTTCTGTGAACCGTTGAATGCTTTGCAGAATCCTTTCTTGACCATCGATCTTCGGATTGCGGATTGCAGGTTTTCCAAATTTCTTCAAAATGGGCTTCCACAAATCTCTTTCTGCAACTTTTCTTCCACCCCTTCATCTCTTGCGGAGTCTTTCCTGGCCGTTGATCTTATGGATTCTGGATTGCGAAATGCGGATTGTGGATGTACCCAACTTTTTAGAAATCAGCTTCTACAAATCTCTTTCCGCAACTTTTCTTCTACATCGTCGATCTCTTGCAGAGTATTTCTAGATCGTTGATCTTCGAATTGCGGAATGCAGAACCACACTTCCCCATTTTTGGACCTCCGCAATTTTATTTCGCTATTTGTTTGGACTGTCGATTTATCGCAGGTTCACTCCTGAGCATCAATCACATGCAGATCTCGCTACAACTTTGTAGATCACATTGCAACCGTAGATCTGTTGCAGGGTTTCTTCTGACTGTCGATCTTAGATCAGATTCAGCTTCCACAATTCTCTTTTCGCAACTCCTGTGAACTGTCGATCGCTTTGCAGAATCTTTTCTTGACCGTCGATCTTCAGATTGCGGACTGCGGGTTTTCCAAATTTCTTCAAAATGGGCTTCCGCAAATATATTTTCGCAACTTTTCTTCCATGTTGTCGATCTCTTGCGGAGTCTTTCCTAATCGTTGATCTTGCGAATTGCGGATGTGCCCTACTTTTTCAAAATCGACTTCTGCAAATCTCTTTCTGCAACTTTTCTTTCGCGTCGTCAATCTCTTGCGGACTCTTTCTAGACCATTGATCTTTAGATTACAGATTGCGGAATGTGGAACCACACTTTCCCATTTTTGGACCTCCGCGATTTTCTTCTGCAACTTTGTTTCTGCAGTTTGTTTGGACCATCGATTTCCAACGAGTTCACTCCTGATCATCGATCAGATGCGGATCACTTTGCAACCGTAGATTTGTTGCGGCCTTTCTTCTAACCGTCAATCTTAGATCATATTCGACTTCTGCAATTCTCTTTCCGTAACTCATGTGAACCGTCGATTGCTTTCTGAAATCCTTTCTCGACCGTTGATATTCGGATTGTGGATTGCAGACTACGAGTTTCCAAATTTCTTCAAAATGGGCTTCCGCAAATCTATTTCTGCAACTTTTCTTCCATACCGTCGATCTCTTGCGGAGTCTTTCCTGATCGTCGATCTTGCGGATTGTGGATGTGCCCAACTTTTTTGAAATCAGCTTCCGCAAATCTCTTTCCACAACTTTTCTTCTGCGCCGTTGATCTCTTGTGGACTCTTTCCTGACCATTGATCTTCGGATTGTGGATTGCGGAATGTGGAACCACACTTTCCCATTTTTGGAATCTCCACAATTTTCTTTTGCAATTTGTTTGGACCATCGATTTTTTGTGGGTTCACTCCTGATTGTCGATCAAATGCAGATCATGCTACAACTTTGCGGATTGCTCTGCAACTGTAGAGCTGCTACGAGATTTCTTCTAACTGTTGGATATGTTCATCAGATTTGCCTTTAACCTTGCAGAAAAGACGTTGCGAAAAGGAAACTACGAAAAGTCGCGACTGATAAATTAAACAGAATAAAAAACAACAAATAGAAAAGTAATTTAATTCGACATTTTCTTAAATGCTTTAAGTGTTGTTTTCTTCACCTTCTCTCATTTCACAACATATAGCAATTCTTCTCAAAATTTCATTTTCCCTATGCTAATAATATTTCTATTTTTTAAAACAGTAAGTAACATATGTAACATGACATCATTTTCCCATTCCCATATTAAGTAACATATGTTACAATCACTTCCCGTGACAAGTAAAATGTCCGAGGTAAACCTAACGATAAGTTGCTTGGGATAAAGGCATGGGACTTCGAACTCAAATAATGCTCTTTAACTTCGAAGCAAACTATATAATACTCTAACTTGGGCAAGCGGCTCTCCTCCTCACTTTTACTTTATCTTTTTCTTTTCTTTGTTCATGTTAAAGCTGCATAAATGATGGACTCCAGAATCTCTATTAAACTTGCTAAATTATCATCATAGATCCACATGTTAAAGCTTTGCTTCCTCGTTCATATTCCACTACAAGTGACATAAAAGGAGCCCTACAGCACGCAGACCTGCGGAGGCTGCTGAATTTGCTGAGAAAACATCTTCGATCACTACTTCGGTACGTATATCTAGCATTCTTTGCCCAAAATTTCATTCTCTGTTGTTCTCCACGTTTGTTGGTATAACGGGTTCTCATTTTGGTCGGAGACAATGATCAGAATGCCCTTCTATCTTACCGTTTAATTAATACCATATTTCAACGCCATTCTGGTTTGTTTCAACTTCATTTGTCCATATGTTTGGGCAGAGCCTCTGTATTGATCTATTTTTAGGGGTTTATGCCCGTTTTAGCCCCTTTACTTTTTTTGTCGATCAGAAACTCAAGGAAGAAGCAACTGTTTGTTTGTAGACCGTCTCAATTTTTGAATTGAAAGCATGCCATAAAAATCTTCGATTTAAAATTCTGCACCGGGTTCCCTTCGAGAAAAAACTAAATGTTTTTTACCTAGGGTTTGAATTTTGTCTTGGGAGGCAGAGGCTGTATAGTGTTTTTCTTTTCTAAATATAGAGTTTATCTTTGAGATAGGGAAAGCTAATGCAGGTTATATACTTATTTTTTTGAAGATTTGTAATGAGTTAAATTAAAATTCTTTGATCTACGGCTTGAAGTTGTTCATTGAGACAGGAAAATCAATGCAGGTTATTTGCAGTGGTGTAAAAATAAATTTATTGGACATAGGGTTTGAGTTTTATCGTTGACATCGGGAAAACTAATGCAGGCTATATAGGTGTTTTCTAAGGCTTGCAGTAATGGGATCGATCCCTGCAACAACAGAGTCTCTCAGTCATGCCTTGGACATGAAGGACACTGACCCTGCAGAGGCGATTTCTATTCTTCGTCAGATAATTGAGAATCCTTCATCTTCATCTGAAGCTATCCGGATCAAAGAGCAGGCGATTTCGAACCTTTCTGATCTTCTCACACAGGAGAAGAGGGGGGAAGAGCTGAGGAGTCTCCTCACACTTCTGCGCCCCTTTTTTTTGTTGATTCCAAAGGCTAAGACTGCTAAGATTGTCAGAGGAATACTCGATGCGGTTGCGAAAATCCCAGGAACGTCAGATCTTCAGATATCGCTTTGTAGGGAAATGGTGGAATGGACCCGCTTGGAGAAACGGACCTTTTTGAGGCAACGGGTTGAAGCAAGGCTTGCTGCTTTATTAATGGAAACCAAGGAGTACTCAGAAGCTTTGACTCTCATTTCTGGTCTTGTCAAGGAGGTTAGGAGGCTGGATGATAAGCTGCTTCTTGTTGATATCGATTTGTTGGAGAGTAAACTTCACTTCTCTCTTAGAAATCTTCCAAAGGCTAAGGCTGCCCTAACTGCAGCCAGAACAGCAGCAAATGCGATATACGTTCCGCCTGCTCAACAAGGAACGATTGATCTTCAGAGTGGGATTCTTCATGCCGAGGAGAAGGATTATAAAACAGGTTTTAGCTACTTCTTTGAAGCGTTTGAGGCTTTTAATGCTCTCGAGGATCCCCGTGCAGTGTTTAGTTTGAAATACATGCTCTTGTGCAAGATCATGGTCAACCAAGCTGATGATGTTGCTGGTCTAATTGCTTCAAAGGCAGGCTTGCTCTATATGGGGGTGGAATTGGATGCCATGAAAGCTGTTGCAGATGCACACTCAAAGCGCTCTTTGAAGGATTTTGAAGATGCACTTAAAACTTATAAGGCACAATTGGAGGAAGACCCTATTGTTCACAGACACCTGTCTTCTTTATACGACACCCTTCTGGAGCAGAATCTCTGCCGTTTGATTGAACCTTATTCAAGGGTTGAGATATCACATATATCTGATTTGATTGGATTGCCCATGGATACTGTAGAAAAGAAGCTCTCTCAGATGATTTTGGAGAAAAAATTTGCTGGGACTCTCGATCAGGGAGCAGGTTGTCTTATTATTTTTGACGATCCAAAGCCAGATGGCATTTTCTCCTCCACTTTGGAAACCATTTCAAACATCAGCAAAGTTGTAGATAGTCTTTACCTTAAGTCAGCAAAGATTATGGCCTAAGCTAAGCCTATGGGGTTGCTTCTGTATATCAAAAATCACTGACTTAGATTTCTCAAAAGCAGGGAAGTTGAAAAGAAGTGTGGTTTTATTGGAGTTTGATACAACATTAATTTTTTTCCAATTTTGTCATTTTGTTTGAACGTTGATTGGCAAGACCAATATTGATTATTCAGCTTCTGTCCTTTTGGTTTGGTTTTAATGTTGATTGGCAGGATACAGTTTATTTTGCACACCTGGCTGCAATGGGTTTTTAACAGGCAACCATCACAATAAGCCATCAGGTTCCTTTAAGAATTTTTCTTGTTGTGGGTAGAATGTTTTAAAGATGAAACTTGTGTATCTTCAGCATCTTAATTTATCATATAAAGCCCTGCAAGATATGTAGGTTACCCTGTATAAACAAATACTGTTTCCAAGGCATTATAATTCACAGGGTTACAAAATTAAGTAATTGAATTTGTACATTCTCTTTGTGGTTTTGCTTTAGAACATAATGCATGTTTCATCTTTTGTTTGTTGTTCCATGGATCAGTATCTATAGTCTCAATTCTTCAATTTGGCAGCTAATGCAAATTGCAAACTGGCAAATGATAACTCTGTAGATTTTAAAACAATATGCTCAGCAGTGATGAAGTAAAGCAATATTTAATGCCCGTCTTCAGAATGTGACAGTAAACTATAACAGTAGATGAAAACATGAAAAACTGATGCATCCAAAATCTTCACAGGAAAACAGTATTAGCGATGCAAAGTCTGAGTGAGGTCATATTTCTTCTTCCTTGATCTCAGACTAAACAAATTATAATTCACGATAGCTCATTTCTGCCATTTATAATGGCACTCATGGGCAGGTTAGTTGACTTATTGCAATTTTGTTTGATAGAAAGATTCATTGTGAATGAGTTCAAGTATTCTACAATTGTTAAGAACTGATATTCCCGCATTTCAGTAATTTGTCTCTTCTACAGAATTGCTGTCTGCAAATAGTAACTCTGTATACTCCCAGTATCACTTACTGTAGAAAATTCCATACCTTTGGTCACAAGGTTAAGAACTATGACCAATTGCATTGCAGGTTGACCAGTACCCAGATCCACATTGGTGTCTCATTATCTCCCATCTATGCAGATAATCTGATCTGTGGTAGTCTGGTAGCTCACTTCTACTTTTGATAGATTTATGCTCTCCAAATAAGAGCCTATGACTGACCTTAAAAAAATGGCATCAGTTGCTAAGGTTCTTGTTAGCTTCAATTCTTCGTTTTGTGAAATTTCCTACAAATGCTCTTTTTCCAAGCTTTGGGAATCGTAGAAAATTAAAATTGCACAAAGAAGGGTATTCGGCATAGTTTATATGTTTTGATGCTTGCCTGATTGCAAAGCATGGATTGGCCGGCCCTTTCTGCAATAGATTGTACAGACAACATGTTAATCATTTGGCTTGCTTTGTAGGTTGACCAGTACCCAGATGCACATTGGTGTTTCATTATCTCCCATCTATGCAGATAATCTGATCTATGTTAGTTCACTTCTACCTTTGATAGATTTATTGTACCAAGAGGAGCGAGGTGCTCTACAGCCCCAGTAGGGAGAGATGTAACTTAACGTAATGTTACCCAAAAATAAAAATTAAAAATTAAAAAAAAAATTAAAATACATGTTGGCTTATAATAAAAAAATTACAAAAAGTAATTTAAAAAATCTAGGTTGATCTAAAAAAAAACCCTTCAACCCGAATCTGTCAAGCATGAGAGGGATAAAATTTCTTGACTTTAAGATTAAAAAAGAATACACCTCAACAAATTGGATCCCTCTCGGTGCTTGATAGAACAGGGTTTAAGATGGATCTATGCTGGTGGTCTCCAAATAAGAGCGTATGACTAACCCTTAAAAGATGGCATCAGTTGCTAAGGTTCTTCTTGTTAGCTTCAATTCTTTGTTTTGTCAAATTTCCTACATATGCCCTAGTTCGAAGATTTTAGAATGGTAGATAATTAAAATTGCACAAAGAAGGGTATTCAGCATAGTTTGTATGTTTTGATGCTTGCCTGATAGCAAAACATGGCTTGGCAGGCCCTTTCTGCAATAGATCGCTGAGACAATGTGTTAATCATTTGGATTTCTTTAGAAAATAAAAAGGGTGCTCCATATTCTCTCTTTTCAATAAAACATGCCTTAGGATCTTAAGAAGCAAATTTTACTTGTTATAATTTGAATCCATCCTTCACATTTTTTATCAATAACGACCATTTTGGTGATCCTTCCTTCATAATGATTCTTACTTGTATAAAAAAGGATCTAGTTTCCCTCTATAAGGAACCTTTGGAGGATATACATCCTGTTTCTCCCAGGCATTACATAAATCTTTAACAAGGGACAATCTTCCCTTCCCCCGGTAGTAGAAGTGTCCCGTTTCCCCTAGCATTAGCTCTCTGTCTCTATGTCAGTCGACAATCTTCTCTTGCCCCACTGTTAGAAGCATGTCTTAACTTCAATAACATAATCCATGTTCTGCATTCATTTGGCATAGAGATGTAGGTATCTGTAATTAATATTTTGTTTTAAGTACATGCTTAGGCAATCATTCTTAATTTCTTATTATTATGCATCTCTTGATGTTGCATATACTCAGAGTGCTCACCGAAGGTTCTTGAAGTTGCATTTTAAAACATACAAGGAAGAACTAGACAGACCCATTGTTCAACAGTTCTGTCTTCTTCATACAGCTCTCTTGTGGAGTATAACCTCTGCTTCCCTAAGTAACCTTTTTCAAGGGTTGAAGTATTATATAGAAGAGTTGACTGAAATCTGGATTGCCTACTGTTCTGTAAAGTAGCCCTCTCAGATCATTTTTGGAGAAAATCTTTGGTGTGACTGTTGATCAAGTTGTAACCATTTTTTTTTCTGCTCCTCCGTTCTCTGTTATATTGGTTCAATTCCCAATCTTAAAAGAGTTTAGACAGCAACATGTCTGATTATTGAAGATTATGCCTTAGACTTATTGGCTTGCATCTAAAGGACTCCAAGTCAAAGCTTAGTGACTGTTAAATCTCTGAAACCTGGAAGTGGGAAAGAAGTGTGCTTTTGTTAGAGTCTTTATTAAAACATTAGTTTCCAAATATTTGTTGTTTAGACTATTTAAATTTCTGGTGGCTGGACAGTTTCTTTTGCACTCTTGGCTGCGATACAAGTTTGAGTACACCTATCTTGATTATGGATGTGTTAGATCTGTTTGAAATAATTTCATATTCTTTATGGAATATATAATGCGAATGTGTGTTTATTTGGAATACTACAAGGCATGAATAATGTGAAATGTGTGTATATTTGGAATACTAATGAGTGATGAAGAGTTAACTTTTTTTCCTGTAGTTGCAGAGAATAGGTAAACCGTAAAACCCTTTTTTGAATGCTAAATGGTTCACAGGATTGCATAACCGAGAACACAGTATAATATTTGTTTGTTGTTTTTGCTGCTGTGAAGTGCATCTATGTTGATGCAGATAGCCCAAGTCTGCTGCAACTCTTTTTCCTCAGATCTGTTCAAGTGCAGATACACACACTCTGTTTCCATCTTAATGAATCAAATAACAGCTAATAAGAACATTCCTATCAGGAAATACCGCCCAGAAGGATAGACACTCCCTGAGATCTAATTCCAGCAGAAGAATTATTCAACAAGCAACGTTAATGTACAGAGATAACTTACTAATTACTATCATACAGAAAATCTCTGATCTCTCTATTGGAATCAAACAACTACAGCATTACATCCACAAGGCAACTCAGGCCTGATTAACACTGGGACAACTAACGGCACACATGCCACATGATTGGTGTTCAGTCAATTTGCAATTTTGCAGTGCCCCTGGGTCTTCACTGTTCTTTGGAGTGTTTCTGCAATGCTCCTCTGAGCGTCTCGGCCCCCCTACTGAGACTCCATTTCCTCTAATTTATCACCAAACAGGTCCATTTGAAGGCTCAGCAAGGACTGTGTAATGTTCAACATAGTTCCTAAAATTGCTCCACTAACCCTCTCTATGCGAACAGATCATAAGTTGCCATGTATTGGTCATTTCAAGACCACTGACAGCTGTCAATGAACTCTGCAACGTGTTGGAGTACAACGCATGTGTGCTTGCATCATATGTTTGTTACTCTTCAGTTTGACAGCCATTGCAAGTAAATAGTTACTCTGAAGATCTCAATTAAGAGCCTAAAAGGGATAAGTAATGCATATTTAATGGTTCCCTTCTTTGAACATGACTATAACAGTAGACCAAAACTGCTGAGCATCAATGCATCCAAATCTGTTTAAGAAACAAGATTAACAATGCAAAGTATGGCTAAGATCAACCTTCTTCTTCACCAATATCTAACTAAACATAGCCCTTTGTGGATCGTTTCTGCCATTTTCATTTCATAATCATAGGCATGTTGGTTGACTTATTATTCAATGTTATTTTGATGGATAGACATCTGCCATTTACGAAGAAATCGGAAAATCATGTATGGACATTAAATGCCATGAGCTATGTTTCCTGCATTTGAATTAGTTCTCCTTGGGGTTGTGGCACTTTTTGAAACAGATGGGTGTGTTCAGGGGTACACAACAAATAAAAATGAAAACGTCACTGAAATTTGTATAAATTAGCAATGCTTCAGATTCAAAATATTAAAGTGTAATGGCATTTCCAAAAATGAAACAGAATAAACAATGTTGATTTTTCCAGGAAAGTCATCTATTGCGTCATCTCATTATTTAGGTCCTCAGTGATTAGTATCTTCATTAATCATCTCTCAAGTATAGGTTCCTGTTTAATTATTATAATGGGAAGTATTTCGATTCAAGCTGGTTGGTTGCTCTCCTTGTGCATCCTTTCCATTTGGAAAGGAGCTTCCTTGTACCGTGGATCTCTATCATAGCAATAAGACAAGTGTGCTATGACTATGTTGTAGGCTAAGTTCTTTTCCTTTGACAAGTGTGCTATGACTATGTTGTAGACTAAGTTCTTTTCCTTTGATCCATGAGGCTCTTTTTATTGAATGGATGAAAGAATAAGTGCCGTTATTAATTTCACAAGACAAAGAACTGGCTATATGTGAGAGTAAATTGTATCCTTGAGATGTTGGAGCATCAGTACCACAAAACCACCATCAATCTATTGGATCCTTATCCCCGTCACGTATCTGTCTCAAAGTAGCGTGGACTCCAACAAACCTTGCCCACGTGAAAGTTTGGCAAACTGGATATGGAAGAGACTTCAAGTTTTATATTTTTTTAGAAAATTTAATTGACTTGTGCAACAATTCAAACAAAGTACTTAGAGGGATGTAGTAAAAGATACACCAGGGGGATGTAGTAAAAGATACAACAGTGACAGAGCAAAGAAAAATTTGAACATAAATTTGATCTCTTTCAACCTTAACACTCCCAAAGGTCCTTGTGTTAAAGTTGAAGCATACAAGAACTATAAACAACAACAGCAGTAATGAAATTAAGGTAAAGATAAACTTAAACAAAAACTTACATTAGGCATTGGTTTAGACCGACCTTATACTCATATATCTCTGCAAATCAGACCTTGTCTTTTGAAGACAAGTCAATAAGACACAATGGACATAGCTAAGAGAGATAGTTAAATTGTCATAGGATTAGATGCATACATTAATGGTCAAATCAACTCAGTCAACTAGTGTGGAGACCCTAGTAAGATAGTAGACCAAGAGACATTAGATCATGTTATCCACTAAGTTGCATTTAGGTGGATTTTCAGTGAGCAGTCAAAGACTTGAACAATTCAATTGTTCGTCACCCATGTTCAGAAGTTCATCAGGCCAATCAGTGCCCTTTTTTTTTTTATTTTTTACATGTTCATACCTTGCGGAGAAATTGTAATAAATAACTTAGCATGATGAAATTATGTAAAAGGTTTGGCTTCACTAAGACCTAGTCATCAAGACTTTACTCTAGGGTGTTTTTTCCTTGAGAATTATATGTCGTTTTTTAATGACATAATTTTTGAATTTTTCACCCCCTCTTCCAAAGCTTGAGTAAATTGTCTTGGTGGTTAGACCTTAGAAGGTTATTAAAACCTATGTGTCAATGTATATTGCCATGCTAATCATTGTTTTTGAGTCATATGAGCATGTGCTAAGTCTTCCATAGTTTATTATCTTAGTTTTTTTTAGGCTTATTTTTATTAAGTTAAATAAAAATATTCAAAATAGTGTGGTCTAGGGGTGGAATCTACCATGGGGGTGCTCATTTTCTAACTTAGAGCACCCACTTAACCCTTAATCCCACTTTTTTGAGTTTGTGAGTAATTATTTATCTCCAAAATTGATTATTACTTGAAAATGGTAAAAAAGAACAAAAAATAGATAAAGTGGAAAATTTGGTAACTCATAAAATAAAAGAAACATGTCGAAATTGAAATTTGTGAGTTGGCGAAGTAAAGTAGAAACATTTCGAACATTTCTAAAACACTTTTGAATGTTTTTCTTGGCAAGTATCAACAAGTGAAAAATTCCTCATCTAAAGAGGGCACATTCTCCAAAAAATGGATGTATCCATTATGAGATGGCATGAGTTCTAGCAAGTGGCGTTTTTTCTACGAGAGGTTTCCATTGCACAAGCTTCAAACAACTCATAACAACTCATTTCCAAGTCATACCAAGGAAGCAAGTGCATTCTCTCTTGGGCAAGTGCACCCCCTCTCTTGGTCATATTTTTCTATATAAGCAAGACATTGTTCCACTATTTAGAGAATAGAGCATTGAACCTCTGCTCTTGTATTTTGCTTGATCACATATTAATGAAATATTTTTGAAAGGCTTTTGATGTGTTTTTGATAGATGTTTTGAGGTGATGTCCAACTACTCATTAATTACTTTGCAATAATTGTTGATTTATTCAACTTAGAGGGTTATTCCAAAACACGTAGAATAAAAATTCATCGTCTTTGATTTTCTTATTAATGCTAGATTAATTAGAGATAATGAAGCAACATGTGTATTTAGTTGTACTAACGCCTTTCTAATCTTTGTTAATTACACATTCTGGATTTAATCTCTTTTGACAAGTGTTTGTGACAGTGCAAGATAGGTCACTGTAGGAGGAAGTTGAGCTCAGTTGCTTCTTCATCCATCTTTAATTTTTTTGTTTCATTTCGCTAAACTTCGTTGGGTTGCAGACACATCTGGTCTTATTTTCTTTCAAAAGTAGAGCTGGTTCCCGTTTCTTTTACTTTCAAAAAACTTAATTTCTTTTTGGCTACTAGTCTTATTCATTTTCAGATTTCTCTTTATTCTTAAAGTTAAATTTGATTTCAAATCTGATATATATGTTTAGATCTCAATTTTAAAGCATATTTTTGTCGTTCTAACATAGCTAGCTTCTCAATTTTCAATTAATCCAATAGTAAATTTTAAGATTTGAATAATAAGTTAGTATATTGATTTTTAATTGACTATTTAGCATAATTTAAACTTCTCCAACAGGCAAGCCAAGATCTCAAGGGAAGCTTGCTTTTTTTGCTTTTTTTACTTGTTTTGTTCTTTAGTTTAACTTGGTCTATTTTTTGTAATTTTTAAAAGTTGTCTAAAGACACTGTTAAAGTGTTTTTGGGCATCTTTCATCACTAATAGCTTGATGTTTTTTGCAATATTGATGAATCGATAGAATGAGACTTTGGTGAAAATTTGAACTTTTAGACCATCTGGAGCACCTTGGACACTCCTACTTTCTTCTAATAAAATTTTCCAATAAATTGTAAGCTTAGTGATCCTATTTTTCAAAGGATCACAAGCATTTCTGATCTTGTAGTAATTAATATTAAAAAGAGCAAGTGGGCTACATAGCGCCCACACCCCATCCCCCTTGGGGGGATTCGCAATGTCTATTTTCTTGGAGTGATTTTTGTGTTTTTCTTGTAGCTCCTAAGTAACACAAACACAATCGTTTTAACAAGTTGTATATATTTTTACGAGTAATTTTAGTTTAAAGTTGTTTTAAATTTATTAGTTTTGTAAAGAACACTAACCCACTACGATTTTTCCTAGTACCAAAAGGGAAAATAAAATCCGTGTAGTAATTAGGTTCATAAATTTGTTTATATTTACACAAGCACACAATCTGTCCTAGAAGGGCTGTATCGTTTTGTACTTTACCTTTTTTTTTGAATTGGAACAAACATTTGCTTCTTCTGTGTATGCTCTACCCCTCGCAACTTTGTTTGGCTCCTGGAGATATAAAAAACGAAAGTGTGCATTAGTTAATTGCTCACATTTAATTTAATCAACTCACATTAATAAAATTAGCATCCTCTAAACATTACGAAAATTCGGTGTAAACGAGTTTGGTGAATAGTGGACAAATTCTTCAGGGAAAGCATTAACAACTAGAAAGTGATCGTGGGGTCCCGTTAGGATACATCCTTGTTGGTGTAATGGTGAACACTCCCCCACGACTCCATCTAGCCCACATTTTCCCGTGCAGAGTCACTTTTCCCAAAATCCGGACATATTCCCTATACCATTCGGTATATCAGGAATCCCCTCTCTTTTAATCAATTCAACTTTTAATAATAAAAATGACCAAGAACACAATTGAAAAACATTTACTTTACAACAATATTTTCTTTGACTCCACTGCACTTGTCTTTAACATTTATTATTTGCTTAATTAAGTTAAGCTATATTTTGTCGTGATTATTCTATTTCATATATGTTTTATAGTTGATTTAATTGTACAATTGTCTTGATTAATACATTAACCTTCAAACTCCTAAACAACAATTTTTCATCTAAAACAACTACGTAACTAAAGCCTTAGTAATATTAATAGGGTATACCCCCCTTAGCTTCGTTAGGAGTGAAGCTTAAACAGAGGAGTCAAGATCAAGTGACAACACTTGACTCAAGACTTGCCTCCAAAGACGCACCAAGCAGCGTGAAGATTCCTGCTGCGTTAACCCCGGGTGCGTAAGAGGCAACAACATTTTGGCGTCATTGCTGAGGAAAAATCTTTTTATTTCTAGAGTTCAACTTACGTTTAGTTTATTTTTCTTTTTACCTTTTTTTATTGATCTAAGTCCAACATTTCTAAAGATTGAACTCGGTCCATCTGGCGACTCCACCGTCTATAAACCAATCAAGGTATTCCACAAGAAGAAACTTTGTAAGCTTACTTGATTTTATCCTTGAACCCGAAAAGGTTTATCGAAAGAGAGCAAGCTAACTTCTCTTAGGATCCGAGTGTCTCTTAGACATCCATTTCCTTTTTGAAGAAAGTAGTAAGATTAATAATATGGCTACAGCTGATGCCCATTTCAAACCCCTTGACTTCACTCAGATAGCAGGTCAACCGCACACTCTACCCGATAAGGCTATTGAAACGCTTTCGACCTTCCAAGGGAACAATGCTATCAGGGCCAAGAGCCATATAGGAAAGATTTCAAAGTGCTTCCTCAATTGGGTTAGAGATCCTACTCAAACACATGACGATGTCTATATGAAGTTGTTTGCTCTATCGTTAGAAGAAGATGCATGTGAAAGGTACCTTGACCTTGATGATAATTCCTATACAAACTATGCTGATTTCTTGAAAGGGTTCAAGAAAAGATGGGGAGTTCAAAAATAGCCTCCCCGTCAATTAGCTGCTCCCCATACTATAAAGAGAAATGAAAATGAAACTATGGAGGAGTTTAACAAGAAGTTCAAAGATTTATGATATCAAGCCACTAGACAAGTCCATCCCTTTTTACTATATGGAAGCCCTTAGTGGATAAATGAGATATCATTTAACAGATAAAGAACATGACCCTCTAAAAAATGTTCAAGAGTTGGCTATTAAGATTGATTTAAATATGCAATCAACAAGAAAATCAAATATTCCTAGATTCATGAGGGCTCTCACCAAGCCACATGAATAAAAATATAAAGCACCTAGCCATGATGCTAATGAGAAGAAGATCAGGGACTTAACTGAGAAAATGGAAGCCATGGAAGCTAATTATGCTAATCAATTGAAAATAATACAAAATAGAATAATCAACGTGGAAAAGGACCAACCTAATCAAAATAAATTTTCGCCTAAAGGAAGTTGGGTTCATAAGAAGACTTATCATCAAGATAAAAGGCCTCCAAACCAACTTGAGTCACCAATATGGTTTAAGAAGTCATGCCTTACTGTAGACCTTGTGATGCACTTCATGAAGAGTCGGCTTGTTACATAGCACGACAAATCCTAGAGCAAGGTATGCCTGAGACGAGTCAAAGTAGTAGTTTTTCAAGCGAGCCTAAGTTTGTCAACAACGTAGGCCATGTTCATCCCGTTACCAAAGATGCCTAGAAGGAAGCAAAATAATATAGTCAAAATATAGATCATCTAACCAAGAACTTTGGGGTCATGCCTTCATCAGATCAAGTTCGATAAAAGTTAAAGGGCTTAACTTATCAAAGAAGAGACAATGCTGGAACCTCAAAAAATCAACAAAATGCACCTAAGGTAAATACTTTCCAAGATTCAAATGACTTAGATATGGGCGTTTGGTTTCAAAGGGCTAAAGTATTGGTATCAACAAGTGAAATAATCAAAACTTCGCAGCAGAAAGAAAAATTAATGATTGTTATAAGTCCTCCCCCTCTTAAAAAAGTAACTTTTAAAAGGCCTATAGAAAATCCTCCTCCAAGTCAGAAAGTTGTCACAGAAGACCTTCGAGTCATTCTGCATACTATGGATTCAAGAAAAGAAGATCATCCGCCCTTTTGTGTATCATTGATGATAGGTGATCTTCTTCTACATAATTATATGTTAGATTCTGGTTCTTCATCAAATGTAATGACTAAGAAAGTTATGAATCAATTAAAGCTAAGACGAACCAGACCTTACCAAAATATCTGTGTCATGGACTCTAGAGAAGTTGATGTAGTGGGCTTGATTCAAAATCTTCCAATAAAGTTGGCTAAGTATTCGGATATCCATATAGCCATGGACATACTAGTGATAGATGTGCCGTACAAATGGGGAATGCTCTTGTCAAGAAAGTGGTCGACGAATTTAGGAGGATTCGCAGTGTCTCTTTCCCTGGAGTGATTTTTGTGTTTTTCTTGTAGTTCTTCATTAACAGAAACACAATCATCTTAACAGGCTGTATATTTTTTTACAAGTAATTTTAGTTTAAAGTTGCTTTAAATTTATTAGTTTTTGTAAACAACACTAACCCACTACGATTTTTCCTAGTATCGAAAGGGAAAAGAAAATCAAAGTTTAGTAATTAGTCTCATAAGTTTGTTTATATTTACGCAAGATCCTGGAAGGTCTGTATCGTTTTGTACTTGCCTTTTTTTTTAATTGAACAAGCATTTGCTTCTTCCGTGTATGCTCTACCCCTCGCAGCTTTGTATGACTCTTGGGGATATCAAAAGCGGAAGCGTGCATTAATTAATTACTCACATTTAATTTAATCAACTCACATTAATAAAATGAGCATCCCCTAACCATTACGAAAATCCGACGTAAACGAGTTTGGTGAATAGTGGACAAATTCTTCAGAGAAAATGGGAACAACTAGAAAGTGACCGTGGGGTCCCGTTAGGCTACATTATTGTCGGTGTAGTGTTGAACACCCCCCCACGACTCTATTTAGCCCACATTTTCCTGTGTGAAGCCACTTTTCCTAAAATTTGGACATATTCCTCGTACCATCCAATATATTAGGAATCTCCTCTCTCATTTAATCAATTCATCTTTTAATAATAAAATTGACCAAGAACACAATTGCAAAACATTTACTTTACAACAACATTTTCTTTGACTCCACGGCACTGGTCTTTAACATTTATTATTTTCTTAATTAAGTTACGCTGTATTTTGTCGTGATTATTCTATTTCATATATATTGTATAGTTGATTTAATCATTCGATAGTCTTGATTAATATATTAACCTCAAACTCCTAAACAACAAATTTTCATCTAAAACAACTAAGTAACTAAATCCTTAGTAATATTAATAGGGTCTACCCCCTTGGCTTCGTTAGGAGTTAAGCCTAAACGAAGGAGTCAAGATCAAGTGACATTACTTGACTTAGGTTTTGCCCCCAAGGATGCACCAAGCAGCTTGAAGATTTCTGATGTGTTAACCCCAGGTGCGTAGATGCGACAACAGATCAAAAGGTAATACAACCATGCTAGAACTCAGATTGAATAATACACAAACCTAGGGATCCCTCAAACCTCAAACAATGTTGTAGAGGTCACGACCTAACAGGCTCTAGCAAATTCACAGGAATCCCAACAAGTCATGGTCTGCCTTATCTAACACACAACTCACTAAACAAATTTAGCATGGATCATGGAAGCCCTAGATGGGTGAACAAAATTCAAGGCAACCCTACAACAGCTGATGACAACTCTTAGACAACCCTCATGATTAATTTAACAAGTCACAACTATCTATACCACCCTCACAGCTCCTCTAACAGGTCACGACTGCTCTTAGCAAACTAAAAGGAGGCCACGACAGTCCAAGCAGGTTGAGACATAGTCACAATAGTAACTAGCAGTTGGTGAGGAGGTCATGGTAGGCACTAGGAGAGCTAGCAGACCATTGGTAGTTTCCCAGAAAAGTTGCGGTCCATTACGACAGTCCATAGAGAGGTCATGGGTCAGATTTGCAACCCACCAAAGGGTCACATGTCAGATTTGCAGCCCACCAAAGGGTCATGGTTCAACCTGGCAGCCAACCTAAAAGTCACAGTTCAACCCCATGCAACCTTCAAGGAGCATGGTCCAATTCTTGGATAGTCAACAAGGTCACGCTTCAACACTACAACAACAAGGCTCACACAGATCATCTAGGCAGCAAATGAGGGATGCGACCCTAGTCTAGCAACTAGCAAGAGGTCACAATTGAGTCTAGCAGCCAATAAGAGAACACTGCTTAGTATGGGAAATCAAAAGTTGGTCACGATTTGCTCATAAGTGGCAACAACATGCCCTTATACAACCGACATGTATAACAACCCAATAAAACTATATTTCAACATTATTAAAACCTAGACGTCAAGCAAAGGAGCAATGAGCCCTTAGAATAGTCATAGAAGTAGATCTACAATTTTGTCTTGCTAAGACACACCAAAAAATGAAGTTTAAGACTTGAATTTATAATCTTAACATGCCTTCTAGAAAGGCCACTTAACTACCCCTATCTTTTAGGAGATTTACCAATCAGAAATAAAAATAATATTATGTTGACTTAGTAGGGTACCAATGTTCAAGTGGTCATACAAAAAATAGAAACAATAAAGTTAAGGAATCATAGTAAAAAGGGTCAAGGTACCACAACCAAGATGGTCACTAGGACCAATAGGGAAATATAAGACCACAAGTCAACGAAAGGGCTCACATCAAGGTGGAAAGACAGTTGTACCATTAAGATTGGAAAACAACCCTTTTACTCACAAGACCAAGATATACCATCAAAGTGGGAAACAACCCTTTTACCCACACGACCAAGGTGCCAAACTTTTAACTTCTCTCTCAAAGGTATATTGTCCACAAGTGTTCTGTATAATACTATATGTTTTATCATCACAATATAAGGAAGGTCCAAAATGGATGATGTGATCCTTTGGTCCTCTAGACTACTGCTAAAGGTCAAGTTCTAGTGACATCATCAAGGGGTGGCTAGGTCCTTGAGAAAAAACCTAACAATAACCATTTAGGAGAAGAAGACATCACACATCATCATCTTGGTTAACTGACCAAGATCCACCTGGTTAACTGACCCGGTACGGTACCTGCAGGAGCTGCTTGGTCCTAGACCAAGAATTCTCTTCAACCTGTAGGATTTGCTTGGTCCCATACCTAGCATCTACCTGGTCCTAGACTAGGATACCCTATAGACCATGGCATCAACCTGCTTGGTCCCAGACCAACAACCCTAAGACACTATTGGGGGCCCTAGGGTACCTTATAAGGACTTGCTTTGCCTAGTTAACTGACCATGACACCTAGTTAACTGACTAGGGTACCATCTTCTCTGAGAATGGGTCTCACAGCTGCATTGTCTTTAACACCCCCTCTAAGCAAGAGAGGCATTCACAACAACACTGAACTTGTCTCATAAGTACTTAGACTTTCATAGAAGCTTAGACAACACATCGGTAAATTGTCTACTCAATAGAGCATACTGCACCCTGTCCCTGACATAGTAATACCTCTTGATGTGTTTCGACTTGTCATAGAGCACATGATTTTTTGAGAGCTCCAAACAACTCTATTTGTCAACAATAAGCTTGATCTTTATAGATCCACTTGGAAGTTATCACTGACTTCCTTTGATAAATGAGAACCACTTTCTGCACGTCATTTAACATCTTTACATCTTCTGAACCCAATGTTTGTCTACCTCCTCATAAATGGATAATTTTGAAGGAGTGACGTGGCTCATACAATATATCAAACCAAAGCAATCATGAAATCTCTCAATAAGCTTCTCAAGGAGATCATCTGAACACTCCTTGACCTCCTCCCTTTGCTCATCTAAGTGAGATGACTCATGGACTGGGCTTACTTCCATGTCTATATCACTGGGAGGCTTCTCTGAATAACTTTCTTAAGGGAGATCACAACTTTGCCTAGAAATCCCATCCTCTTGGGGATTGAGGAGCACATTTGGCTCCCTCTTGATCTATGAACTTACAAGTTGTTCCACTTTAGTAAGGAACAAGCCATCAATAACAAATGCTTGGTATTTTCTCTTTTGTCAACTCAATGTTGACACTTGGGAGGATGAACATCTAGCATAATTGATCTTGCACTCTGTGGAGGCTTTTACTCCCTATGTACCTGAGCACTCAGATCCCTTTGGAATTGTGCCTTTAACTCTAAGCATAAACATGATCTCGTCATTAGAGAAAATCACATCCTCCTCTTTTGTGGATCTTTCCTACAAGTTAAATTCAGTTTGATAGTCAGCAATAACCAATGCCAATTTCACGTAATGGCGTAATCTTAGCATTCATGCTCTAAGCATCTATCTAGATGTCATCAAGAGCATATGAATATGTCATGACAATGCAAGGAATTAAAAACAGGTTGGGATAGAAGGCCCCCCCCCCTTTATATATGCCCTGATCCAGAGATCACAATGTGCATCTCGATCTTGACATCATATAGAACATGTACTTCTAAAGAATAATGTCATCAACATCATAGAATCCTCATGCAATATCATACATGCATTAGCACAATCTAGGTTAGATCATAACCCTAGATATGAGGTCATGAAAACTTATTTAAACTTGTAAACTCATATTACATTGATCAATGCCTCATAAAACTCTTTATATAAAAAAATGATCAAACTAGAAGTTGTTATGATCATGAAGGCCCATGAATTCTAAAGATCAAGTCAAGATATAAACACATGAGGAGTAAGTTTGACTCCTTACTCACCTCTGGAATACTGCATACATGAGGTTAACCTTCTAGGAATGCTAGTCATACTTGACATACCTCTTTAAGGAAGAAAGTTTGCATCCTAACATCATTTCTTGATGTCATAAGGACTAGCAACACTACAACCAACTAATGCTTGTATGGGGCCATCCAACTTTTGATTCCTTATGTGGCCAAATGTTCAAACCCTTCTTGCCATCTTGACAAAAATTTCCCAAGATTCTTCTAAGATCAAGTTAGTAATCACAACCTTACCTTAAGATCTATGTAGAGTGATAGATTGCAACATTAGATTTGGCTCCAAACTCTAAGCTCTAATACTATGTTGAAGTTTTATATATATATATATATTTTTTAAATTTAACTAACTTGTGCAACAATTCAAACAAAGTACTCATAAGGATGTAGTAAAAGGTACAACAATGACAAAGCAAATAAAAATTGAAACATAATTTTCATCTATTTCAACTTTAACACTCCCAAAGGTCCATGTGTTAAAGTTGAAACATACAAGAACTATAAACAACAACAACAATAATAAAATTAAGCTAAAGATCAATTTAAACAAAAAATAACAATAGGCAATGGTTTAGACCTTCCTTATACTCAAATATATTTGCAAATCAGACCTTATGGGTAGTCAAAAGGTGGTCACGATTTGCTCATAAGTGGAAACAAAAAGCCCTTAGACAATTGACATAGATAACATTCCAATAAAACTAGATTTCAGTAGTATAAAAACCTAGATGTCAAGAAGAGGAGTGGTGAACCCTTAGAGCAATCATAGAAGCAGATCTACAATTTTCTCTTGTTAAGACACACCAAAAAATTAAGTTTAAGACTTGAATTTATAATCTTAACATGCCTTCTAAAAGGGTCACTTAACTACCCCTAGATTTTAGGATATTTACCAATTAGAACCTAGAAATGATATTATGTTGACTTAGAAGGGTACCAATGGTCAAGTGGTCATACAAAAAATAAAAACAATAAAGTTAAGTCATCATAGCAAAAAGGGTCAAGGTACCATAACCAAGATGGGTTCTAGGACCAATAGGGAAATATAAGACCATAAGTCAACAAGAGGGGTCACATCAAGGTGGCAAGACAACCCTTCACCCACAAGACCAATGTGTACCATAAAGATGGGAAAACAACCATTTTACCCACAAGACCAAGGTGTACCATCAAGGTGGGGAAACAACCCTTTTACCCACAAGACCAAGGTGCCAAACTTTTAACTTCTCTCTCAAATGTATATTGTCCACATGTGTTCCGTACAATAATATATGTTTTATCATCCCCATATAAGGAAGGTCCAAGCTGGATGATGTGATCCTTTGGTCCTCTAGACTGCTCCTAAAGTTCAAATGCTAGTGACATCATCAAGGGGTGACCAATGCCTTGAGAAACAACCTAGCAATACCATTTAGGAGAAGAGGACATCGCACATCATCATCCTGGTCAACTAACCAAGATACACCTGGTTAATTGACCATGTATGTACCTGTAGGCACTAGTTGTCTCGACCTGCAGTATCTACTTGGTCCCATACCAAGAATATTCCTGGTCACACACCAGGATACCCTAGAGACATATAGGGTTCCTATCCACATTCTAGGGAGTTTCCATGGTATCAACCCACTTGGTCCGAAACCAAGAACCCTAGGAGACTGCTGGGGGCCCTATGGTACCTTCTAGGGACTTACTCTTCTTGTTTAACTGACCAAGACCCCTAATTAACTAATTCGGTACCGTTCTCTCTAAGAATGGGTCTCACAGATGCACTATCTTTAACATAGACAATGATGTTTATCAATGGAAGATTCCAACAATTTGTCCATCCTTACAGAAAAATAGAATGTCCATCCACATTGAAAGATGCCTTCAATGGTTCCATTGCTTCTTCAAGGTGTGTTTTTTCCTTGTCAACCAATATTGAAAAAACTCTCTTTACTTTTAGCATTATACTATGTTAGTTCATCATTATTGTTATAGACAACTAATTGTTCAAAATAGGGTGAGCAGGCTGTATTGAAAAATATGCCATAGGTAAGAAAAAAACATGCTATTTAAGATCAAAATCATCCTTGTGCTCATCAAACATATCATTAATTCCATCAATCTTAGCTTTCCTACAAAAGTGTACAACTTGTGGAGAGGGGAAAACTACATCAACAAGACATGTTTGATTTATGCATTTTTGGAACAACAAATCACTCTTCCTATCCTCAACACTAAAGCATACTCTAGCAACAATAAAACACAATGTATTGTTTGTTTAGAAAGGTGTACGACCTTTACATATAGAAAATACAGCTACAACAGTGCAATTGTATGCCCTATTGGTATCTTTTTTGTCTCTTTAGTAGATTTGCATTTGTTTTCTTGGAGCACACTTTCTTGCTCTCTTAAACAATGAGATCTACTTCTCCTCTCCTTTTCATGATTTGAAAAAACTCTAATCTCCTCAATCCTAGTCACCACCTATCTCAATATTGAGATGTACAAATTAGATTAAATGTCAGTCTAAGTGACTAATGTTCTATACCAATTTATTTAGACCTCTAAAACTTAGTTAATTCCAAAACATAAGACTTTAACTTTTTCCAAGTAAGAATGCAATATGAAAATGTTTCAATTTTTCTAAGTGGAAACTTTACAAATAAAGAGAGGAAATGAAAAATCTAGATGTAAGACACAACTTGACTTTGTCCATGAGGTCTTTCTCCTGTATTGGTGCACCAAGTGCCATGTAAATTTTTTCACTCGTCATTGTGGGTGCAACTATGCTATCTCATCTTTTGTATCATATTTGAAATGTCTCAAACCACTCCTTGCATGTTCATATTGACGATTATATAAGTTCCTATTCAAGCTACATTTCTTAACATTCCCTCTTAGTGAGGAAAGGATTGTGCACCAATCCAATTTTGTCTATGAATTCTTCAAACTTCTTTTTCACTAAGGACTTGGTTGAAATGTCAACCAACTTTTATTTGTGGGAATATATTGGAGCTTTATTGCTCTCGTCTATATCTCGTCTCATATGAAGTGATACTTGATATTCATGTGTTTGAACTTGTCATGAAACATTGTATTCTCAATGAGTTTGATACAAATCTTCTTATCATAGTATATCACTGTGGGATCCAATTCTTGATCAAACAACTTTGCAAGCAACATGCAAAGCTAGATGGATTCACAACTAACAATGTCAAGTGCCATGTGTTATGCCTCTGTTGAACTAGGTTCCAAAAAGTTCCTACTTTTTGCTAGACAAGGGTATCATCCTTGATCGAAAGCTAAAGCAATACCTTCATGTGCACTTTCTATTTGTTGCATTGTTTATCCAATCTGAGTTTGTATACCTCTGTAATCTCACTTCACCATCTTCAAGATATCTCAGATCATACTCCATTGTGCCGCTCAAGTATCTAACCATATGTTTTGTTGTTACCCAATGCTTTTGTCTCGACTCCACCATGCACTTACTGAAGGTGTTCATTGCAAACATTATGTCAGGTCTAGAGTTGACCAAATACATCAAGGAACCTATTAGCATCTTGTACAATGTAGATTCTACAAGCTTTGAATCTCAAGTTGTCACCTTATTCAAATTAATGATCATGGGTGTGACCATAAGTTTGTAGTGCTGCATTTGAAACCTATTTAGGATCTTAACAACATACTTACCTTGCCTAAGGAATCTCTTTCTTGGTCTTTGCCAAACCTCAAAACCCAAGAATCAGTGCATCATGTTGTTGTCTTTAATCTCAAACTTTGCTGTCATATTTTTTTTGCACTATGCAATGAACTTCTCAATGCTTATAAGAAACAAGTCATCTACATAAAGCATCAAAATATGTAGATCAATGCCAACAAATATGTAATATAGACTAAGATCTATTTTGCTTTTGTCGAAGGCCACACTTGTAAAATAACCATATATCATGAATATCATGCTCTTAGTGCCTACTTGAGTCCATACAAGGCCTTATTAAGGTTGCAAACATGATACTCCTTCCTATTTTTTCGCTAAGCATGATATTGTTCTATGTACACTTTTCCTCGATCATCCTATCAAGGAAAGTTTTTTTCACATCCGTTTGATGTATTATCCATTTTATAAATGAAACTAAAGACAAATAATCTAATGGAAATGTCCTTGGCTATTGGAGCAAAAGACTCCTCATAGTCCCTAGGAAAACCCTTTTGCTGAAAACCACACAATATGATTAGATTATGATTAGATATGAAAACCACACATTTCTTATTACTACTTTTGATCGTCTTACTATTCTGAAGAAGTTTGATAGTCTAAGATATGATTAGATTATATAGGATCTTTATCTGGAAGAATAACAAGTACAACAAAATGCATAAAATATAAAAGATACACAAGAAACAAATATTTTCATCGGGGAAACCATAAGGATAAAACCCCGCAAACTTCTTCATAATAGTAAGATGATAAAAAACAGTAATAAGAAATGTTCAACAACTATCTCTCTCCTCCTCTGACTATCTCACTCTCTCATGCGCCTAAGAGAGTGTGTGAGGTGTCTATAAATGAGGGAGAGCGCCTCCCTATTTATACCCTTTCAAGTCACTGACCAAATATAAGACTCGAGCCTACATGTCATCTCACATGGGGCCCACTTCTCTTAGAGAGACCACAATTACATATTACATGATGTTACACTGGGGACTATTGCCCCGACTTACAACGGAGGTTGTACCTCAAGGTCTAGACACAATTTAGACATCTCGTAAAGGGGTAACACACATCCCCAATGGGGGTACAACAACATGCAATGATAATATACATCAGAATATCTTCCAAAGTTACAAATACATCAACACTCCCTCTTAACTAGGAAGGTATTCTCTCTCTACACATTCATCAACACATCTCATCAGATCTTCATCGCATCATCATCATCTCGGAGTCAGAGTTTTTATCATAGCTGCTGCCATCATCTTCTTATAATTTGATCATCATCCCATACTATCTGTCATCAGAAGTTTCTACAGTGCCAACCCTTTTTCATGCTGGATGTTGGCCTATTCCTCTTCCAGGTCTTCATCTACAGTGCCAGCCCTTTTTCATGCTGGATGTAGGCCTAGACCTCTGCCAAGTATTCGTCATCTCTATGAGTAAGGCATCAAGTAGGTACTTCTTAGGACTTATTATATTCCTCTTGCAAAACTTGCAAGATCTCCTAGGACTGATTATATGCCATTTCAAAACCTGAAGGAGCATCCCAAGACTGATTACATGCCTTGCAATACCTGTGTACCCTACTATTAACTCATCATCTTTAGATCATCTCATCGTCACATGGAGCACATCCGAGATACACATAACACAACACTCACATTCACTGGCATGGTAGAACAAACCTACTACCATCCGAGAAAGGCTTCTAACGCTTACATCTGTTGAAAAGTTACCTAGAAAGTGTTTGTACACCTAGAGTTGCCTTGGGGTGGACAAGGACACTTAAATGTGACTCCTAGTCATTTTGTGCATTTAAGGAAGTGAGACGCACTTTATATTTTTAAAGTGACTTTATTAAAAAGTTAAGTGGATATTTTCCTAAGTTCACATTTAAAAGTTAAGTGAGTGATTAAATAGAAAAAGGGGTTTCTCAACTTTATTAAATGATATGAGTGCACTAAATATCATTTAAATATTTTTTAATGGACCATTTAATGTCAACTTTTGATCTAATCTAATCTTGTCCGTTAGATTGCCAGGAGAAGTTACAATAAACAAAAAGGCTAGGGCAAGGCAAAAGTTCATTCATTTGTGTTCTTCTTCAGAAGAGAATTTTGAAGAGAGAGAGAGAAAGAAGAAAAGTGAGGGTTTTGAAGTGATTTCATAACCAGGAGAGAGAAAGAATAACCTAGCATAGAAATCAAGGAGCAGGCACATAAATCGAGCACAAGCACAAAAATAGAGGAGTTGCATAGAAATTGAAAAAGGCTCAGATTTCGAGAACTGTACAACAGTACGACCTGGCACAAATTTCGAGGTACGGGTCTACACAGATTTTGAGGTACGACTATCAGCATTTAAGGAATCCATACAGTACGGATTTGGCACGATTTTCAAGGTGGAATATATAGAAATTTATTTGTGTCTGTACAATAGGTTAAAGGCATGATTTTCAAGGTGAAAAGTACAACATTAATTGTTGTCCGTACAATAGTTAATTGGCACAGAATTCGAGGTAGTGATTGGCACATTTTCCAAGGAGAAAGTTTCAGCAGCGGGCTCAAACTTCAATGAAAAAATTTGATAATTACTACTGATTTAATTTCTTGTACTTTTACTGAAGAAAATTAATAAATCTCTCTCACTCAGAAAACAGGTTTTCCCTTGGGTGTTTTATCCTGGTCCATTGGACAAAAACAAGTGTCTAAATTTTCTTGTGTCTAAATGTTTGAAATTTTCTGAGTTTTGCATTTACAGGTTGAAAAGAAAATTTCTGAATTTGTTTAAAATTGAGAAAGAATTTTCACATGTGTTTCAGTTTGGTTAATTTGTGAAAAATAATGCATTGAAAGGGTTGGGCATTAAACAATGCAAAGAAGCCTAAAGGCTTGAAATTGGGTTGGGAAAACTTTCAAAAACTTTCATGGTATTAGAGCTTTGCAAAGATTCAGAATTTTAAACGTTCAGAAACTGGGGTTTGAAGAAAAGAAGTCTTGACCAACTTGCTTGTGAGTACATGTTGCAGCCATGGTTTTCGGTCTTAGAGTGGAACATAGACTTGACGGGGCTACAAATTTTAGCCCTTGGAAGGCTAAAATTAGCTTAATTCTTGAAGAGAATGAACTATGGGATATAGTTCATGGGACAACATCAAATCCTGTGGTAGTACCTGCTGATGCAACAGATAAGCCAGCCTTCACGAAGAAGGATGTGAGGGAAAGAAGAGTCATTCTTGATGCAATGAAGGATCATATGATCCCTCACATTTCAACCAAAGACCATGCTTTTTAGATGTGGACAAGTTTGACAAATCTTTATCAAAGTTCCAATGAAAACAGGAAGATGGTATTGAGAGAAAAGTTGAGGAGTGTTCGCATGGGAAAAGGTGAAGGCATGGAATCATATCTTACCAAGATTACACAGGTAAGAGATGAGCTAGCAGCTGTAGGATAGGTGGTGGGCATTTCTGAGATGGTGCATACAACACTAAATGGTGTGTCACAGTAGTGGACTATATTTGTTCAGACCATTATTGGAAGGGATAACATACCTGCATGGGATCAATTGTGGGATGATCTCACACAGGAGGAGATACATAGAGGTTTCTTACATGGCAGTTCATCATATTAGAGAGATGATGAGGAGAATGTTGCTTTAGCAGCGAAGAGAAAGAAGAAGAAGAAGTTCAAGAAGGTTTCCAAGGAGGGAGCCAAACAACATGAGGGAGAGAAGAAGGACATGAGCAAAGTGAAATGCTTTGCATGTCAGAAGATGGGACACTATGATGGACAATGTCCTAACAACAACAACAACAAGAAGCAGACTACAACTACTACGGAGATCGATGAGTTTGTAGTGAGATTCGAGAGAGATGTTTCTCTCTTTGCAGGTGTTGGTGTTGAGAGAGCATCTTCTATCACCAACAGGGATTTTGAGGACCACATGGAGCATTCCATGATTGTTGGGTATTCATGGAGTGCCACCACTACTTCCTCTACTTGGTACATTGATAGTGGAGCTTCCAGTCATATGACAGGTGATCGCGATATGTTCACAGAGGTGTCAGAGTCAGACTTGGAGATGGAGGCTGTATTGGGAGATGATACATTGGTGAAAGAAGTTGGGCGAGGGGCTGTCCACTTTGAGAGGGAGTCCATGCAGCCTATGTTTCTAAGGGATGTGTTGTATGTCCATGGGCTGAAGAAGAACCTTGTTTCAGTTTCCATGATAGAGGACAGAGGCTTTGGTGTATATGTCCTTCATGGGAAAGTTCACATCTTTCCCAAGCCAGGAGGTCCATCTGACTCACGGGTGATTGGAGTCAGGAGCGAGAAACTATACAAGCTTCTTTTCCAGCCACATCATGCACTGTCACACACTCAGAGAAACGATGAGTTGTGTGAGCTATGGCATAAGAGGATGGCCCATCTTCACCATCCACCTTTGTGGATGTTGAGAGAGATGACTATAGGTATGCCAGAGTTCATCACAAAGTCGAGTGGTGTGTGTAGAGGGTGTGCTTTGGGAAAGTACACCAAGACTAATTTTCCAAGTAGTGATTCCAGATCAGAAGGAGTGCTTCAGTTGATACATTCAGATCTGTTTGGTCCCATGTCATTCACCTCTTTGACAGGATATGAGTATTACATCACTTTCATTGATGAATTTTCCAGGAAGACTTGGATCTATTTCCTTAGAAGCAAGAGATCAAAGGAAGTCTTGCTTCGGTTCCAAGAGTTCAAAGCTCTTGTGGAGAATTAGAAAGGAAAGAAGATTAAGGTACTTCGGTCAGATAATGGAGGTGAGTATACTTCCTATGAATTTGATGAGTATTGTCAACATGAGGGGATACAGAGGCAGTTGATTGTTCCTTACACTCCACAACATAATGGAGTGGCTGAAAGGAAGAACCGTTCTATAGTGGGTGCAACTAGAGCCATGCTGCATGATCAGATTCTTCCTTTCTTTCTATGGGAAGAGCCCTGTAGTACTATTGTTTATGTTCGCAACAGGAGTCCGCACCGTGCATTGGGGAGTAAAATGCCTAAGGAGACATTCACAGGGAAAGTACCTGAGATAGGTCACTTTCATATTTTTGGATTCCTTACATACTCTCATGTCCCTTTTGAGAAGAGGACAAAGTTGGAGGCTACAATTGAGCGTGGTTTTTTTGTTGGTTACGATGAGACATCGAAGGCTTTTCGGATATACCTTCTTGCACAGAGGAAAGTTGTGGTGAGGAGGGAGGTGAAGTTCGAGGAGGATAAATCCTTCAGGAGGTCTCTTGATTCTGAGATGGAAGATCAGCAACGTACTACACAGGTGACAACTTAGAGTTTAGCGAGTCAGAGTTCAAGGTCACCGGTTTCAAGTGTGACCGGGTCACAGGTTACATGTTCTTCAGATACAAGGGCTCAGTCTACAGGGATAGGTTCGTCGATCACAGGTTCACAGATGACACCTTCAGGTGATTCGAGTTCTAGTGGTGTAGGTACAGGTTCTCAGGTTGTTGGGACTTCTTTAAGGAGACAAATGTCTGATGAGGAGGTTGAGGAGACTCTAAGACAGGATGCTTCCTCCAAGAAGAAGAATCCAAGTTGGATTCAGGAGTTGATGAAGGAAGCAGAGCAGTCAGTTGGACTGCCCAAGAGGGGGGTCAGGGAGAGCAGGGCCCCAGAGAGGTTTTCCAGTTATATGGCATAGGTGACTAGCTTGCGTGACACCGTTCCTAATACTTATGAGGAGGATTCTGCACACAAGGTATGGAGAGATGCCATGATGGAGGAGTACAACTCCATCATGAAGAATGGGGTGTGGAAGTGGTTCCGAGACCAGAGGGGAAGTCAGTTGTGACTTCCAAATGGCTTTACAAGATAAAGCATGTTGCGGATGGTAGTATTGAGAAGTTCAAAGCTCATTTTGTTGCACATGGTTTCTCACAGGTCGAGGGAGTTGAATATGATGAGACATTTTCACCACTGGCCATATTTTCTTTGATCAGGGCAGTGATCTCCGTCGTTGCAGAGATGGGTTGGAAGATCTGTATAGTATGGATTTGGCACGATTTTCAAGGTGGGAAATACAGAAATTTATTTCTATACATAGAGCAGGTTAAAGGCATGATTTTCAAGGTGAAAAATTATAACATTAATTGCTATCCGTACAATAGTTAATTGGCACAGAATTCAAGGTAGTGATTGGCATGTTTTCCAAGGAGAAAGTTTCAACAGTGGGTTCAAACTTCAAGGCAGAAATTTGATAAGTACTACTAATTTCATTTCTTGTTTTTACTGAAGAAAATTAATAAATCTCTCTCACTCAGAAAACAGGTTTTCCCATAGGGGTTTTATCCTGGTCCACTGGACAAGGACAAGTGTCTAAATTTTCTTGTGTGTAAATGTATGAAATTTTTTGAGTTTTTCATTTACAGTTTGAAAAGAAAATTTCTAAATTTGTTTAAAATTGAGAAAAAAATTTCACATGTGTTTTAGTCTGGTTAATTTGTGAAAAATTATGGATTGAAAGGGTTGAGCATTAAATAATGCAAAGAAGCCTAAAGGCTTGAAACTGAGTTGGAAAAACTTTCAAAAACTTTCAATATCTACCGCCATGGTAGGAAACACCTACTGCCATCCGCAAAAGAATCCCAACACTTACATCCATCGGCATGGTAGGACACACCTACTACCATTCACAAAAGTCTCCAACACTTACATCCACCAGCATGGTAGGACACATCTACTACCATCTGGGAAAGGCTCCCAACACTTACATCCACTGGCATGGTAGGACACACCTACTACCATCTGAGAAAGGCTCCCAACACTTACATCCATCGGCATGGTAGGACACACCTACTACCATCCGGGAAAGGCTCAAGCACTTACATCCACCGACATGGTAGGACACACCTACTACCATCCGCGAAAGGCTCCCATGTGTATCTGCATCTTATGGACTCATATATTCCCCTTGGAGGGAACCTCGATCTGAAGAACACCAAAATTCTCTCTGAATTATTCAAACTTCACTCTGGACATTTCTAGCATAGAATCACATCAAGACTAATTACGTCCAAGGATAACCTATGAGCTTCGCCAGGACTAATGACATCTGAGGACAACCTACATGACTTATTACGTCTAAGCAACCTACATGAATGATTATGTCTGAGAAACCTACGAGCTTCACCAGGATTTTTTGCTCAGACAACTTGTCTCACTGTCTATGCTATAACTCATCACTCCCTCTTTCGAGAGATCTCGATCTAGATCACATACTGGAGCTTCACTGCTCCTCTCTTCATCTTACAAAAATGCAAGTCATATCAATCAAATAAAATAGTAGCTTTCAAAAGAAACATACTACCTCACAAATAACCGAGCAAGTGGAAACATATTCTTCCTCGGTTGTACTCAACACCATGCAGGACTACATCCTACCAAACCAGTACTCCATACTAGATCTCAAACTGAAGAAGCAACCCAAAGTGCTATTCTTCTTAGTGGCGCTACCAATCCGAATCAACATAACCATGCAGGTTAGTCTTTTGATTCGTATCATACTTGAGCCCATACTCAATTATACCCTTCAGGTACCCCACTGCATTCTTTGCAACCAGGTGATCATGTCCCAGATCTGTTAGGAATAGGCTCAGGTCATTCACAGCAAAGCATGTGTCTGGTCTTGTATACGTCAGGAACATCAATGAACAAATCATCTGACGATACATCGTGGCATCAACCGTCTCTAATGAAGCTTCACTCAATAGCTTCAAGTTCGATGCCATAGATGTGGCCATGGCCTTGCAGTCCATCATCGCAAACCTCTTCGGGATCTCCACTACATACTTTCCTTATCCAAGGGAGATTCCATCCGCACTCTGTCACACCTCTATGCCTAGAAAGTAGTGCATCATACCCAAGTCCTTCATCTCGAACTCGACAACAAGTCTCCTTCTTGCATCTTTCATGAGTTCCTCTTTTCATGTTAGGAACAGGTCGTCAACATATAACAGGAGCATCACTGGTCTTCTGCCTTCAACCTTGAAGTAAAGCTTAGAATCCACTTTACTCTTAGTAAATCCTAGAGCCATCATTAAGTTGTCCATCCTGTCGTACCATGTCGAACCTTAGGATCTTCTGTAGTCACTCCCTCTGAAGCGGAGCATCATTCTCCCTCTGCCTTTCATACTCTATGTATTGGAGCATTCTGTAATGGAGTGACAAGTAGCTTCCTCTGCTGTTGACACTGAGAGGGGGGGTGAATCAGTGTGAAGCCAATTTTAAACTTTTCACAGTTAGCTACCTGTTCATCAATCCATTATTCCACCATAATCATTTCATAAACATCATTCACATAGCATAAACTTTTCATTCATAAAGAACCATAATACACAAGAACACAACACTATGTAATTTTGTAATCTTTTTATATTAGTATGGTTCGGCTACAACTGTTAGGCGAAATCAGCACCTACTGATACATAGAGAACCTACTCTGAATCCAGGACCTTGCCTGGTTTTCTTAGACCCTGCTAAGAAGGGTTTGAGGTATCCTAACCTCAGAAGCAAGACAAGCTTGCTTTTACGTTAAGGCTCACTGTCACATTAGCTCATCAATCTGCAGACACATCAACTCAGCTGTAACACTGCTCATCACTCATCTACTACTGCTCAACACTGCTGCAATAGTCTCAATCTCTGCTCAAACATCTGTGCACATCAACCAACAATCACAGCTCCTCAATACACTGCTGAATCATCAAGGTCGGTTCTAAGAACTGCTACTGCCATCAACTTGTCACCTCCTCATCACTGCTGTTCAAGATGTCAACATGTCTTCTGAGAGAACACATTCACTACTGCTATTATCAGTCAAGTCATCCAAAGAGTCTGCTTATACACTGCTCATGCCAAGATGTCAAGGGGCCTTTTCTGCTCATATTAAGACTTCAAGGATCTGCTCTAAGCACCTGTCTCTTAAGGCTATCATAGTATGTCACTAGTTACTGTCATAACACATTACTGCCACTGACATGTCAAGGCTGTCACACTCATCAAGCTGTCATCCTTTTAAAATTGCTAACAGACTGTCAACACTTTCAACCATTAGGACAGTATTCACAATATATCAATAGTTGTCTTCAAAATCAACTTAAGTAAGAGGCAATCTTCACACTTTGAATGATCATGTCAAACAATTAGAACTTCAGTGAATCCTCCTATAGGCACATTCAGTTGTTCATGGACAGAGTCTTCACTATGAATATTTCAGTAATTTGTCTATTCCAAATAGTCTCAATATTCTTAAGCAATCAATTTTCCAGAATTTACAATTCTCTTTCCAGTACCTTCTAAAATAGAATAAGAGTTTCTAGTACCTTGAACAGGAGAGGATCATGTTTCTAGTCTTGAAGAACACATGGGTTTCCTTAATCTCTGTGTGTGGAGTAGATATGTAGTCAACACCCAATAAACTGCTTCTGTGATGGCTTTAACCAATGTTGAACGAAGAAATATCAGTCCAAAACTCCACTTTTGCTGCTGCAAACAAATTCGTGACTGCTCCCACTTCTTTGCAATTCGGGACTCATCTCTGCGGTCACTATCTGTAGCAACAAGTCTGCTACTTGTCTGATCATCTCTGTCTGCAATTTCAGACTGTATTCATACTGAACATCATATAGTTGTTAATTCAATGTTTATACTTGATCCATTCTCTGTCATCTATCAGAGTGCTGATATATAGATTTCAACAAGACTTGGCCTGTAGATCGAGTGGTACAGATCTGGAAATATAAGCCTTTTACATCTATGAATGAAATCTCCCAGTGTTGTAGGTGATGGGTGGACAACTTGATACAAACTTCAAGTCTGCTGTAATAATACCATAAAAATTCGCCCAGAAACCTGTAGCATATGCTTCTCCTTGGTCGACTTCAGCAATATATAAGATGTCTAGCAGCAGCTCTATTTTTCCAATGGATTGCTGAGTTGAAACCCACTTCCTGTAGCAGCTTGGATGCCTGGTAATATAAATTGCAGATCTGCTATGTGAGGATTCTGCAAGGCACAAGATGGATTTAATACTGTTGTAGGTGATGATTAGGGACTGCAATTGGCTGCCATAGGATTTGCAATTGGTAGATGACCATTTGAAGTTGCATGCAGAGCTTCCACGCTAGCCAGGAAGGTGAAACTCTTCCTTCTACGCTTGATGTGACTTCCCAATGAAGAACATGACCTCCAACTCAAGAGATTTCATGCCCAGAATCCTCGAAATGCTGATCAGAATGTTATGGACTGTTCATTTCATGAACACACAGGCCAGCAACCCAAAATATACTATTCAGATGGCTCCCACGTTGTTACCAGCAAACCCACAGTAGTTTAAAAGCAGTGTATTGATGCCAGCAATGCCCAGAAGTTCCCACGGTGCTTCCAAATTCTCAACGCAGACCAGACTGGTCCCACAACGCTACAACAAGATAAAACAACTTTTGTTAACCCTTAACACATTCCCAATTTGCTTTTCTCTTGCCCATTACGAATCTACAATAGATATATGAATTGGAAATATGTCCATGATGCCTCCTTTAAAAAGAAATCTCAGTCAATAGATCGCGATTGCCAGACCTCCGATTTTTACAAAAGATGCATGCTTAAACTCTCAATGCAGATCAATCCACAGCCACCGAATTGAAAATATCAGAGATAAAACCAGAGTGGAACATATCAGACTTCAAAAGATCACTATGTTGCTGCTCCTCCTTTCCGAAATGTCTCAGAGCTCCTTCACCTGCGATTTCCTTAGTGCACCAGTCTCAGTCAACGAATTCACTCCTTTGCTACTCTGTGGGTGCCTCAAATATTCACCAAAAACTTCCACGAATTAAAATTCACAGTCTGGCGAGCTCACATTTCATCTTTTCATTTCAGACTGTCGTGAAAGCCTAAACAAGTCCAAATATGGACTGCCAGCGAAATTCTCCTCCGATAAAATTATGGACTGCTGCTCCTTAAAACATATTTCTTCACAGCTCCACAAAAAAAATTTCAACGCTGACTGCTCCGAAAAAAAAATTCCTGAGTCTACTCCAGCTTCTTCACCTACCTTTTCCTTTGATACATGTGGAGAAAATATATACACCTTTTAGGTTATCAATATCCTTAGAATAAGGAATGTATATTTTTGTATTTTAACTTTTAATTATTATTTTATTTTAAATCACCCTTTGTAATTCACCTTACCCAATTTGTAATGTAATTATGTTTTAAAAAAAAACTTTCTTCAAACCACATTAGGGACACCTTAAGAAAGTTATTATTATTATTTTTTGACTGGGCTGACTTCACCATTTACTCTGACTATTATTATTATTATGTTGGCTTGGGTCACCAACATAAAGGACTTCTTTACATCTTAAAATCTTCTTCAAAAATGTCCATGGGATTCTCAACATCTACCAGGGCTTCAAGACCATCTCTAGGGTCTTTTGCATCATTAGTTGAGTCTTCAATATCTTCATCAACGTGGCAGCATCAATGACATCAAGTCCATGTTGGCATCAATGACAATTTCATCAACATCTGCTACTAGTATTCTATGTATCCATCTAGGGTCACTGGATACCAAGATCCTCTATCTTGAACTTTGTTGAAAATTTCTTCTCGCACCCATCTGTGAGCTTGTCATCCTCTATAGGCTTTCATCTTCAACCTTGTAGCAAAGGTTAAGATCTTCATCAGTCTAGGTGATCTTCAGTCTCCTTATGTAATTGTATGTTCTATCCCATGGGTGCCTTCTGAGCTCATACAAGGCTTTCTTTAATTTGCACACATGAGTCTTCATGTCATGTGTCTCATCTCCCAGTGGCTTCTCTATGTATACTTGACTCGTCACTGGTGCAAATGTCTCTTCGTATTCTATGCATTCTTTCTTGCCTCATATCCCACGATGTTGCCATCTACTGCATGCTGAATCTTGTAGATCCATATGGAAGACACTACGTACTTCCCTTACACATCATTCTTCTTGAATTGGTACTCTTTGATCATAATCTCCTTCCATTTCTTCTTGTCTACTTCTTCATAGCTAGAAGGCTCTGCATCAATGATGTCGCTCAACAGTGTCACATAACTAGAGTGTGTCTGAGGCATCTTGCTTTCTTTGGAAGTCTCATCATACTATTCTTCATCTTGGATTATTTCTCGTTCCCAAGGTGGTCTTCATCTCTCGAGGTGGATCTATCATTCTCTTTATACTTTTCTGAAGATCTTTCTTTTGCCATGGTGTCTTTGACCCGACCGGAAGCTTTAGGTTCCTCTTCTGAACTGTCAATACTTGTTCTTTGGAATGATCTACAATTCAAGTTTAGTTGCATGATTAAAAACATATCATAATTTCCAAAACAGATTAATAGTGACAAATATATGTCACATAGCCATGCGAATATTTTAGCCAATTCTACAACATTCATTCATATCATGTATACATACAGTAACTTCTAGATGCATTCTACCCCAATGTTATTAAGAGTGTGTACTACTAATATTCCAACAAAGAGGTTTCAATCTACATAAGTAGTAATGGAATGTTGTAAACCATCATTGACTTCTTACCCATCATGTGCAATTCAGTAGTATAAATGCAAATACTCAAACATGCATAACACATCAACTGAATATAAACAAATGCATAACCAAACAATATCATGAAATGACAATTGAATACTTATCTTTATTTGTTTCATGGGCAGACTCATTCTTAAACCTTCAGCTTCATCATCTTCTTCATTCATAACAACATCATTTCTTATCCAAATTCTAAGATGGATAAGAGGTTCTTCAAGAATTGAGTCCTTCATATTTCTCATTGCCTGAGGGATCTTCTTTGAATCATGAGAGCTTGATATTCAGTTTCCCCCATCTTCTCTTCTCTTATTATGATTCGAGCTTCTTCTTGTGTGCACTCTTCCAAAGTTTTTTGAAGGTAATCACTTCCTTCTGGCACACATTCCTCGAATGAATGAATCCCATGATCTTGGGAGGCCATTCAAGGTGGTTATAACAATATCTTATTCTTCTTTGACTCCACATCGAAACCATTCATTTTGGTGTCTTCAAGGATGACACATGATGGATGAGATGATTTTTAATAGAATCTGCAATGATTCTCTTGGCTATAGCCTTAGCCTCATCTCCCTCTGGATCTGAGAACTTCCTTACTGAAATACTGATCCAAATCAAATTCTTTAAGGATCACGGAGGTCTTATACTTCCATACTTGAAATTTTCTAGCTTCACCAATCCTATCATCAAGCTGGTGTGATTAGTAATTTTGAAATGAGAACCTCAAATGTAAATAACAAAAATTTAGATCTTACCGATTTGAGGTGTCCGTCCTGGTTCCGGTGCTAGCTGATCTAGGGTTTGTCAGAGAAAACCTATTTTTCAAAACTTGGAATTTCAAACTTTTGATTGGATATAAATATGGGGCTCTTGAAGGTGAGTTGTCCAATGTACTCCTTTTCTGAAAATGGTAGAGAGAAGCTCCTAGAACAGGAAGCCCTAGTTTTCCAATTTCTTCTACATAAATTACTGATATTGATTTTGTTGTATATCCAAAGGTTAGGCTCCTTAAGGCCTAAAACTTCTCACTAACATAGCCAAATAAGTATTATTTCCAACCCCATAGGTTAGAGAATAAATGGATTCTCCAAGTGGGACTTATGCTGAGTTTTATATGGTGATTGTTTTGGGGACTGTTCAACATAAAGAACTTGTACGGACTTCCACACGTCACCGTTTCACATTATGGGTCTAAAAAATGAACCACAAAAACTACATTCCGTTCCCTACCTGAAACATCTTGCGAAATTTCGTTTGGACCTTCCTATACCGAGATATAGCAAATCTCCCTAGGTCACCTGTTTATGACTGTATTCTGGAGGAGCCTGAAACCCTAATTTGGAGGAACCATATCTCCTGAAGTATAGCGAATTTGAGGCTGAAAATTTTACAAAATGTACAACACAAATTTATCTTCGTCTTGTAGATGTTTCGGCTTCTTATCCTTCTCCAATATCTTGTTATAGCGAAAGTACTAGAATGACAAAATTATGTCTTCTAGGGTTTTCAGGCATGAAACCCTAATTTCCATTAGCTATCATTGTAGTTGTATTTCAGTTGCACAGTGAAAATTTCCTAATTCAAAAGCTGCTACCACCAACGGATGTGCCCTAGTAAGGCAAGTTATCCTATTCCTCCTTGCTTTATGATCTATGGAGAGAACACCTTCAACTAGGAAGCCCTAGTTCTCGCAGTTGTACAGTGCCTTTTTTAGAGAGGCTCTGATACCATGTTAGATTTTCTTAAGATATGATTAGATTATCTAGGATCTTTATCTGAAAGAATAACAAGTACAACAAAATGCATAAAATATAAAATATACACAAGACACAAATATTTTCATTGAGGAAACCATAAGGAGAAAACCACACAAACTTCTTCAAAATAGTAAGACGATCAAAAGTAGCAATAAGAAATGTTCAACAACTATCTTTCTCTCCTCCTCTGACTGTCTCACTCTCTCATGCACCTTAGAGAGTGTGTGAGGTGTGTATAAATGAGGGAGAGTGCCTCCCTATTTATACCCTTTCAAGTCACTAACCAAATATAAGACTTGAGCCTACATGCTATCTCACATGGGGCTCACTTCTTCTAGAGAGACCACAATTACATATTACATGATGTTACATTGGGGACTATTTCCCTGAGTTACAACAAAGGTTGTACCTCAAGGTCTAGACACAATTTAGACATCCTATTAAGGGGTAACACACTTCCCCAATGGGGGTACAACAACATGCAATGATAATATACATCAAAATATCTTCCGAAGTTACAAATACATCAACAACCTTCTGAATACTAGAACGTTTTGAATCTATGATGTTGTTCATCAATGTCATATAGTTTGGAAATTTATTCGAAGCTCTGCTTTCCCTAATCATGCTTCTAGAAGCCTCAACATACTCATGAGGATCCCTCAACATCTAGGTGAACCATTGAGGTCTCTTAACAAAACAAAAAGGCATAATGTCTCCTCTTCCTCACTTAAATGGTAATATTATAAATTGAAAGTAATTGGTGACCTTGGGTTATAGAGTTTTTTGCTCCTCATTCTCTATAACTAAATTAGGCTCAAGGGACTTCTTGGATGTAAATTCTTCCTCAAACTTTATTTCCACATCATTATTGTCTTCCTTTTCTATGGAAAATAGACCCTATAGGCTTTTGAAGTCTCTTTGTAGCCTAGAATTAAACCCATCTTGTTGAAGGGCTCCAATTTGGTCCTCTTCTCCACTGATATGTGGATATATATTGGACATCCAACGACACAAAATTGACTCGCCTTTGGTTTCACACCAATGAATGCCTTCTTTGGTTACTTGTCCCTTAATATTCTGTGAAGACACCTATTATGGATATAGATTGTTGTGTTGCGTGTTTCTATCGAAAAAAACCTTGACAAGTCTTGGTCATGAATCAATGCCTAAATAGTCCTTAATATGGTTCGATTCTTCTACTTTGCAACCCCATTATGTTGTTGATAGTATGGAACTGTGAGCTCCCTCTTGATTTTTGTCTTAGTGCAAAAACCTTCAAACTCCTTGGAGGTATACTCACCCCCATTATTCAATCTCATGACCTTGATTTTCCTTTTTGTTTGATTCTAGATTAGAGCTTTAAACTATTGAAACTTGTTAAAGACCTCATATTTGTCTTTAAAAAGTAGATCCATGTCTTGCAAGATAATTCACCAATAAAAGAAACATAGGACATGCTACTAAGATTGATGCCAATAACATTGGTCCACAAGTTGTTGAATGCAATAGGTCTAGAATCTCCTTTGGCTTATGGTCATTGCTTGAGTAAGTAACATTGTCATGCTTGCCAAATGTGCACCCTCTGCATGCTCCTTGTTTCTCAATACCAAGCTTTAGAAGCAATGTGACTATGTTGCTTGGGATAGGCATCAATTTATGATGTGGGTGCCCCATCCTTTTTTCCCACAACTTGTAGATTTCATGATTGTTTTGAACCATGGCTCAAATAGGTTCAACTTGCAACTTGTATAGATTGCATTTATTAACCCCTATCACTTTTTTTATTTTTGGCTTAGATTTTGAAAGACCTATAATTATATCCCTAAGCAACACTCTATGATGCAAGTGCCACAACTTGCAGTCATTGTTGTGAATTAGGGCTCAAACAGATTCACTCTACAACTTGTATATATTGTCCTCCCTAGCCTCTATTACTTGTTCCATTTCTGGTTTCATATTCTTTCTATCTAATAAGCATATTCTAGTTCTTGAACTATAATGGATAACCCTTATCTTCTATAATTGACATTGAAAGTAAGTCCTTCCCGAGACTTGGAACAAACAAAACATCATAAAGTCTAAAGAGTTTCTTATTTGGAGTTAGAATGAAATAATACCAACTCTTGCTACTTGGTACTTTCCATGCTTAGAAAACTCTATTTGAAACCATGGATTGTGTTCTTTTTTATTGGAAAAACACTGTCGAGTTGATGTCATACGTCAAAATGCCCCATTTTCCTCATACTAGGCACCCCTCAGAGTTGTGTTGGTATAATTGCAAGATACCATCAAGAAATCCTTATCGAATTTGGTGGCAAACTTGTCGATGTAAGTTTTTGTAGAATTTGCTACTTACTTCTAGTGATGTTTCTCTTTATCTACCTTTCTAGACACTGTGATGCATAATCCCCATGTTTATGACAACTGAATCATTTGATCTTGGTATTCCCTATTTGCAAGGTTGATAACTCATTCTTTCTCTTTCACTTACCAAGTATTTTACCTCTACCATTTTTGGTTTATCCAAGTAGGGCTAGGTTATTGTCACCACCCTTTTGTTGGCCTTTGACTTAATTCGAGTTTCCTCTTGGATACAATGATTCCATAGTGTTTCAAAGGAGGGAAAATTCTCACGAGTACACATGCCTTTGGAAATATGTTTCCCGTGAAGTTGAAAATCCATTTAGTGCCATGTTCATTAGTGTTAAGTCTCCAATATTCTCCCCAACTACTGCAAATTGATCACAAATCACATATTCCTTTCATCAATACATTGATAACTGTGTTTTATTTGGACATCTTTATCGATTTGAGTTTGTTTCGAAATATCATCTTCATGTTTATGTTCTCTATTAGAGGTTAACTAGGGCATCAAACATCTCCCTTGTTTTCTTCATTATGCAAGGAATCAAATGATCCTTTACATCCTCCTAGATCGTCTACTTGGCCTTCACTTCTTTCTTCTTGTAAGTCACAACATCTTTTTTGATATCATAGATCATTCTCTTCCATTAAGGGCGCTCGCACGAAGTTGGTTCCACTTTTTGGTGCCACTTAGGAAATCAGAAACGCACTTCCGAAGTGTAAATCAAGAACGCATATGCGTTATTGATGGCATGTTCGGAATAACCCGAGCCCAAACACAAGGCTAAGGTTTGTGGAAATCTATATCGCATATCCGATATATCGCATTCACGATTTATAATTTTACATATCGCATATGCGATATGTAAATTTACAAAATGCATATGCGATATGTAAATTTACATAACGCATATGCAATATATCGCAAGTGCGATATGCAACTCAAACATTTTATGTCATATTGACACTCCCAAAACTTGTGCTTTGTAGTTTTGGAATGCTAACTAATAAAAAAAAAATCGCTCTTGGTCAGCTTAACCTTACTTCAAACCCCATAATAAATCACCAAAAATGAAAAAAATTCCAACTTATAAGAAATCATATATGACCATACATTGTGCAATTGACAAATCAATTGTCCTCTTAATCACTATATATCTAGCTAGTATTTAGGACAAGTTTTAATAGATCCCTATAATGAAGTATGAACTATAGGTAATGAGATTCATACTAATGAAGTGATCAACCTAAACTCCAACTCCAATCTCTTTAAAAAGTCCTAGGAATTCGAATATTCTATTTATCGAACTTAGCCTTTGGGATATAAACCCCCAAAAGATCCATAATTGAAAGAAAAAAAAGAA
>LPNX010602008.1:92022-119331 GCA_001517045.1 Pseudotsuga menziesii | reverse complement strand
CCTTATCACCCTGCTTTGGTTTAGATAGGCATATGCATTGCATATTAAGTCAAAATACAAATTCCGGTGGACCGGGCCGCAACCGGTAAAACCCTTTTTGCTACTTTGACCTACGGTAGTCGGACCGTAAGCCGGACGGATTCCCTACACCAAATAGTCAACTGGCTAGTTGGGAACGTTGATTGGGGAGAATCCCTTACTGTTGCCGCCTGCGAATTTCCAGGCCTCAACAGGTTGCATTGTGCTTAAATTTAATTAAAAAAAAAATAATTTTTTTATTTTTGGTTGAGCCTTGGGAAGGGCACCCAAAATTTACAATTTTTTTGATTTAGAGGTTGGGATTTGATGGGCACTTTGGGCTCCCAGGGGAGCACAGCTCCTCCCTGTTGCTGTTAATTGGAAATTAATTAACAACAATCTTACACACAAGGGAATCCTTCAATATTAGAATACATTTCTTGTTGATATTCAATAGCTGCTTAGTATTTATGTTCCATATCCTACTTATTTTCTAATTCAACACATCTTATTTTGTTAGAGGTTCTTAATCAAATTGGTATATTATCAATACTGGGTGAAATAATGAATCTGGGGGTCTATTTTGAGGGGGGTTATGAGAAAAAGAGTGTTGATTTTCCAAGTTTGTCAACTTCGAGCAAAGAAAAATTAGATTTGTATTTAGAATTTCATTTTGTAGTAAAAAAAAAAGTTGTGGAGAATTGTGTTACCTTTTTATCGGTTATTTTTTAGATTTTTTTTATTGGCATTTGATATGTCATTTTTGAAATTGTTTGATAGTATGTTACTAATTAATGAAATTATGATAAATAGTCATGTTTTTTTACACCAATTTATTCAATATTCAACTATTGTTCATTAAAAAAAATATATCTTATGATGATCTAGATAGATTGTACTAAAAGTTGTCTATAAGTTTGTATCCAACAATCGCATGAAACAATTATTAGAATTTTTTGAAGTGGACCAATCTAAAAAACTACCATAAAACTGACATGTTTAGTTTGGCATAGCATCTTCCCTAATTTCCAATTAAAAAAAAAAAAAAAAGTACCCTTTTGAAGACAACACATCAATGTTGGGCACAGTGAGTTTTCCAGAAAATTTTACCGTGTCTTTAAGAAGTTATTGATTCTTTCATTTCAATGAATTCTATTAAATTTTGAAGCAATCCACACACCTTCTAAGAAATATAATAAATAAAATTAGTGGACCACACCAAATTAAAAAAAAATAGCATCTATAGAAAGTATATTGAATTATACAACTAATGGTATTATTTGTGAAGAGAAATTGTAATTGTTTCATATGATCCGATCTATCCGAAATTGGAAGAAGAGTAAAAAATGAAATGGAATTCCATTTCTGAAAATTTACAGGTTTTCGGCCGAACAAATATTTCGGCCGAAAGTTACTTTTAACGGATACCATTAATTTTAAAATTAGAAAGTTAGAAAGTTAGTTCTTTCTAACTTTAAATTTAATGGTATTCGTTAAAAGTAACTTTCATTCGAACTATTTTTTCGATCGAAAGTTAGTTCTATGTTTTTTGCCGAAAACATAAATTAGTTTGGCCGAAATGAATTCGGAAAAATTATTCACATAGAATAGACACCCAGATTCATGATTTCACCCTACTAAATTACAAAATGTAGATAAAGTTTGGATTGAAAAAATAAATGCTTACAATGAATTTTTTGTATGATTTTGGCTCATTCAATTTTTTAATTTCCTTCGAGCACTCTAAACAATTTCATCATCTTTGGCAATAGCTAGAGAAGACCTAATTGTTGCACTGAGAGTAGAGTCATAAGTGTTTCATCCTTCACACCTTGTAATGTTATCCAAGGTGTTATAGTCATATCTTCTGGCAAATCCTTGACGTTAAGGCCTTCTTCGCAACTACTCCATGCAACTGCTTCAATTTTTTACCTTTTGATTTTTTATGCCAATATTATCCCACATGTAAAATATATCTTCAATCAAATCCCCTATTAACCCCATTCTAAATGTCAATTGACAATAGTTATCTACGTCTCTGAATGTATCACTTCCTTTCAAACATTTATGTTTTGCATCATCCTCTTTAATTGGGAAACCTATTTCCACACAACATTGTTTCTTGAAATATGCATAAACTTATGCCTTCATATTGTCTTGGAAGTGGATGAATAAAAAGTTATGGACCTACCAAAAAGGTGTTTTAGGCAGATTAGACCAAATTGAGAAATTTGTCTAAGTATGGACTTGGTGTTAAATCTGCCCAAGTTGCCTTAAGGAAATGCCCGCCATGCCTCATAGGATGATGTGATAAATGTATTGAGAATGTGAGTCTCTAGAGTGTTGTATGGAGCATACAAGCATGCCACTTGCCCCACCAAACTACAATGTATATTGAAGGAAGAATTGGTCCCAGCAGCCTTAAGAGAATTCCCGCCACAATTCATGCCTTGAGAAGAATGACCGCACCATGGTAATGTCCTATAGCTAGTTGGTTTGGATACATATTCATGATTTTAGTTTTCTTTAATATTTCTTGAGGAGAAAGATACAGGCCTTCTGAAACATGGTTTTTAGTGGTGAAAAACAAGAAATTCAGGGGACAGTAGTTGATATCCAAAAGATGGATGCTGGGAATCCTATAAAACATGATGTCATTATAAGAAGTGTGAGACAAGACAAAAGTAAACAAGTCCTATATGATCGAAATGCAACATTGTATGCAAAATGGTGAAAGAAACTTATGTTGCAATAAGCATTTCTAGTGATCTTGCCGTATTGAAAATTTATTCTATTGTGCTAACATTTTTGTTACAAAATTTTGGAAATGTAACAAATGATGGAAGGCATATTAAATATTCAATTTTTGTTTTCAGTAATAAAATTACAGTTGTTTTCTGTGTTTGATTATATTTTGTAAATTTCTGTCTTTTTTAGGCCATTTTTATAGGCATTACAACTTTGGGTTATTCGTTGAAATTTGGTGGCATGAGTAGAATTGTATGACATTGTTCCAGAATTCGAATTTCAGTTTTATCAGATCAATAAACTACATTAATAAAGCAATACATAGCATCACAATTCTCATAAATAACTTGAGAGTTCTCGATCCATCATCCCCATAATATCCCTATAATATCAACAGTTCCAAGCAAACAGTTAGGATCTACCTATGTCACCAAATCTACTGACATCTCATATCCACTAATAACTATCACTCTTTTAATTTCTTACAAGTTCAAATATATATGTCTACAGTACACAAGTTGAATTTTCAATTTTTCTATTGTTAACTTTTTTGCCTGTTATATACACTTACTGAAAAGTTAAATTCAAAATTACCATTCACATTAAATGCATCAAAAAATATACAATATTGCCAAGAAATACACACACACACACATATAAATTTATGTATGAAAATTTGAAATGTATTTACATACACAACATATATAAATAATGTTATTCCATTGTTCTAGGTTGCTTGGTAGGTTTAGGCTACAAGTCCTCCTTTTCTAGAGAAGATAAATTTGTACATTCTAGTCTCTTGGCTTGTCTAGAAGCTTCTGGTTTTTCAGAAGCTGTAGCAGGTGCATGTTCTGATTTTTGTTATAATTCTTCCACTTTTGTTGCACATTTGTGAAAACTTTCTCTCGATATATCATTATCTTGTATGTACTTCTCCATAAATTCCACATTCTTCTTATTTTTCTCTTCGTTTTCCTTTTCCTTTTGCTAAAGACGATCATTTGCACATTTCAACTCAAACTAAACTTGGGTCAAATTTTTCCTGAGCTGCTCTGTCTCTGTCTCCAACTCTTTTTCCCTCAATTCTGTATAATATGGAGTATACACAATTTCTACTCACTGAAGCATGTTGTTCGTTTGCAGAGTGGCAATTTGGGATTTTAGATTTTCTATCTCAAACTTACATCCCAAATGTTGTGATTCTATATCCTCCAGTATTTTCAATATGAGCTCTTTCATCTCATCATCGCTCTCATCTATCTTGTTTTCCATTGTTTCTTTTATGGTTGACCATGCAGAGAGATCAAATCAAGCATTCATTATTGCAATAGCATCCATCAAGGACTTGTCTCGAATTCTTAAGAAGGCACGATAGCTTTGTAACCCATTTTTGACTTGTGCATGAGCTTGTATTGCATTAAAAGCTACGTCCAGTGCCTTCTCTCTATTTTTCAGGGAAATCTCATACCTTATTAAAGCCTGTTGGTGTGCTGACATATCATAAATTTCACCAGAAATTAGATGCCTACTCTGTCCCTTACCAATTTCAGATTCTTTTAACTTTTCAACTCCTCTAGTATGTGGTTCTATAGTAATATTTTCAAGTTCAACTATTTTCCCTTTCAACTCTTCATCTTTCTTAGCAATTATGTTTTTCATGTTTTCCTCTTTTTTTCTATATTCATTTATCTCAAGTTGATGTTGATTGTACTCTGAACAGCAAGGCTGTTTTTAAAGTCACCCTTCATTTATTTCAATTATTTTGTTTAACTTATTGACTTCAGCGATAAGTATTGCTTCCTGGATGATAACTGTTAGAATATAATCCGTCGGGATTATATTTTGTAAATAAATAAAGAAAACTGAATAGTTATGTAGGAAGCCAAAAAGGCTGGGCGGAAGATGAAACACAACCGTCATATGAATTGTATAAATATATGCATTAGCAAGGGAATAATATGAATCGGGAGTTATTACCTAACATTGGTATCAGAGCAACGTTTACCCTAATCCATTGCTTGAAGACTGCATTGTGCTCTCTTCTCATAAGCGTAAACCCTAATCCATTGTGCTTAGCTGCGTATTGGAGAGAGTGATTAATTTAAAGTCTGGTGAACCCTCTCTATGCCACTCTGCGTGATCTCTGCTGCATGCTGAGAAGACTATCACGTTGAAGAATAGGAGCTGAGGATTAAGGCTTGACCTCCTCCTCTGTGTATTGTTGGCGTCGCCTGAGAGATTTGAACTCTCGTGAAGTGTGTTGCTGGTATCTCTCTCCACTGGTGCGTTGAAGTTGTATCATAGCACTTTTTTGATGCTGCGTTGAACTAGAGAGATTGTCTTCTTCAACTGCGTGAAGGTAAAAGTTGCACAATTTTTGCTATGTTGGGGACTACATAAAACCTATATTTTACCCTAATGTATGCCCTATCTTATGCGTGCTGCGTATTGGAGCTGTGAGCTTTGAATCTGTGTATTGGAGCTGTGAGTATATATGCTGAGCTGTTAGTTTAATTGGAAACTCTAAGTATATTTTTTATATGCATGGAGTGACTGTGATCTCCCTTGGTGTGGCTGCTGGGATGCTGATGCACTGTGGAAAGCTATGAGTTTATATATGCTGCGTTAAGTGTTGAGGTGGTGCGACCGAATCTGAAGTTGACTCCTCCATCTGAAGCTGAGAGCATATTTAAACTTGTTGCGACTTACAATTGATCGTGAAGACTGCGTGGTATAAAACCTATCTTTTATGTTGGGTGGTATAAAACCTATCTTTTATGTTGTGTTGAAGACTGCGTTGAAGACGGCTGAAGACTGCATTGAAGACTGCGTGGTATAAAAACCTATCTTGTATGCTACGTTGAAGACTGCATGGTATAAAACCTATCTTTTATGCTGAAGAATAATGTATGCTGTGACTGATATATATCATGTTGACTCATATATTGTGACTGATATATATCATGCTGACTAATATATTGTGACTCATATATATATGCTGACTGATATATTGAAGAATAATGTATGTTGACTGATATATCATACATTCAAGAATCTTGTGAAATATATATGTTGTTTTGTTGGTGTTGATTGCATTGATACTACTCATGCAATTGGGAATATTGCCACTGTGCAATTATTTTGCTGCTGCAACTAGAAGTACTGCATCAAGCTGCTGGAGCTGTGACCTACCTTGAAGAATAAAGTCTATGTGAAACTATTGCAGAGACTCAGACCTGCATTGTGTAGAATAGTGCACATAGTTTATTGAAGGAGAGATTATCATTTCCTTGTACTATTTTTGTAAATAAAGTAGCAGAGACTTAGACCTGCTTCTTTCATATAGATGAGATCATTGACTAGTGTTGTTCAAAACCCTATATTTTGTGACAGTTCACAAATAATGGTATTTCCTTTGGCGTATTACTAAGCAGTTCTTCTAGTGCTAAAATTTTTCTTATTGATAGCATATTAAGATTGTAAATCACCTTTGGCAGAGGCTGTAGACCTGCAAGGTTATTGTTTTTCTATTATCTCATTCTCTCTGTCATATTAAGTTCATTATTGTAAATTACACTAGCAGTTACAGAAGATGTAATCTATAACAGCTGTAATTTGTGCCACTCTCTCTGGCAAAGATCATCCCAAAAAAGAAAGCAACAAGAGAGGCAGAGGAAGAAGAAACTTCAGAGGCAGAGGGGGCAGAAACAACTCCAGCAAAAGATCAGATTTGCAGTGCAAGCATTGTGGAAAGACTGGACACACATTAGATCAGTGTTGGGCTTTGTAGGACTCCATCAAAGATAGACATAACCAGAAGAAATATGACAATAAAAACCAAGATAATAGTAAATCTTCTGATTCTGCTCATTGTATTGTTGCACATTGTAATCTTGGAATTAATGAAATGACTTCGCTTTCATCTTACAAAGATTTTTTGGCTGCTTGATACTGGTGCAACATCACACATGACTTTTAGAAAAGAATATTTTGAAGAACTTAATGAAACAATAAATGGCATAGTTTACCTTGTAGACAAGTCTAGTCTTAAACCAAAGGGAATGGGCACCATTCGACTGAAGATGCATGGATTCCCTGATTTCTTGTTGAAGAATGTTCTTTATCTTCCAGAGTTGCAGAGAAGCCTGTTGTCCTTGGTGGAGATTCAACAGCAAGGCCATTCCATCCACATGTTTGATGGAATCGTAGAAATAAGAAAGTCCTCTGACAACCAAGTCATCATGACTGGATACGAAGATGGGAAGCTGCTGAAGCTAAAGGGTTCATCTGCAAGAGTTCAGAACTATGGCTACCTCTCTCAGCATGGAGAAGGTAATTTGTCATCAAGTTTATCGTGGCATGCAAGATTTGGTCATCTAAATTATAACAGTCTTCATTTGTTGAGAAAGAATGGTGTATTTGGTTTTCCCACCATTCCCAAAGAGAAGAACAAATGTGATGCATGTATATTAGGGAAACACAGTAAGCTTCCATTCCATGAATCTAATTTCAGAGCAAGTAGGAAATTAGAATTAGTGCATTCTGATTTATGTGGCCCAATGCCAACTCCTTCTGCAAATGGGAATAAGTATTTTATGACATTTTTTGATGACTACTCAAGAATGTGCTGGATTTACTATTTAAAGACGAAAGAAGAAGCATTTCAAACATTCAAAGACTTTCATGCATTGATAGAAAAACAAGCACAATCAAAAATTGGTACACTTCGTACTGATAATGGGAAAGAATACACTTCAAATGCTTTTGAAGATTATCTTCGCCAACATGGAATTGCACATCAGACTACATTTCCCTACAATCCTCAACACAACGGTGTAGCAGAAAGAATGAACAGAACCATAATGAATATGGTTCGCTCAATGATGTTTTTTGAGAATGTAAAACTAATGTTTTGGGGTGATGCAGTGAAATGTGCAGCCTATTTGAGAAACAGAAGTCCCTTAAATGCTCTTGATAACAAGACTCCACATGAAATGTGGTTTGGCTATCTCCCTTCAGTCAGGCATCTCAGATTTTTTGGTTCCACCTGTTATGCCTTGATTCCAAAGCAGCAAAGAAACAAGCTTGGTGCTTGAAGCAGAAAATGCATTTTCCTGGGGTACGAAGAATACTCCAAGGCATACCGTCTGTATGATGAGGTAAACAAGAAGTTTGTTATTTCCAGAGATGTCATTTTTCTTGAGACTAATAAAAATGACCAGTCCATTGAAAGATAGCTTGATCATTTGGAAAGATATCCTCATCCAAAGAAATATTCTGAAAATGAATATGAAATTCCAAACCTTGAAGGGGGGATTCCTATTCTGGATCAACCTTTGGAATTTCCATATGAAGCACCAACTCCCCCGCATGAAGAAGTTCCTGCTACTTCACCTGAACAAGAGGTTCAACTGGATGATGTGATTGAGAGAATTGAAAGACTCTCAATAAATGATGAAGCACCACCAGCTGATCAACTAGGACCATCATGAAAGATTCCTAAATGGGCCACAAAGACACTTGAAAGTGTCCATCCGGATGAAGTTGGAAAGACGGGAACGAGAAGTTCGAAAAGACATGAAGATGGAGGAGAAGCAAATAATTCAGGTGATGACATGGATGTATCATTTGATTGTGAATTTAATTTATCCGCTAACTTTGAACCAAATTCCTTTGAAGAAGCTTCTACTCGGGTTGAGTGGAAAGAAGCTACGCAGAATGAGTATGATGCACTCATGAAGAATGGAACTTGGAAGCTAGTTGACCCTCCAGTTGGAACCAAACCAATTGGCTGCAAGTGGGTGTACAAGAACAAATACAGATCAGATGGCTCACTTGACAAGCACAAAGCGAGGCTTGTAGCAAAAGGCTATGCACAGAAGGAAGGAATTGACTATGAAGAAACGTTCTCTCCTACAACAAAATGGGCTACCATTCGTACCTTACTCTATTTAGCTGCTCAAAAAGGGTGGAAAGTTCATCAAATGGATGTGAAGACTGCTTTCTTGAATGGAGACTTGAAAGAGAATGTCTTCATGTCTAGAGGGTCAAATCCTTGTATGGCCTAAAACAAGCACCTCGCGCATGGTATGAAAAGTTAACCGAGCATCTTTTGAAGTTAAATTTCAAACATTTTGATCTTGATGATGCAACACTATTTATAAAGAAAGTTGGAAGATCTGTTGTGTATCTTGTGGTGTATGTAGATGATCTTTTGATGACAGGGAACAATGAGAGCTATATAGTATCCATAAAGAAATATTTGAAAAAAATCTTTGAAATGACAGATATGGGACATCTCCACTATTACTTAGGAATTTAAGTCACTCAACATCCTAAGTACATATTCCTATCTCAGAAAAAATATGTTGGAGAACTACTAAACAAATTTTGCATGACAGAATGCAACCCTATCTCTACTCCAATGGAACAGAAAATCAAGCTCACATCAAGCGAAGGAAAAGAATTTGAAGATGTGACCAAGTATCGACAACTTGTAGGAAGTCTTATCTACCTTACAACAAGTAGATCAGATATTTCTTATGTTGTTGGCATACTTTCAAGGTTCTTGCATAAAGCTTGTGAAGGACACTGGTCAGCTACAAAAAGAGTTCTAAGATACTTGAAGGGGACTCAAGACGTTGGACTCAAGTACTCTAAAGTGGATGACTTCAAACTTATTGGGTATTCAGACTTAGATTTTGATGGCGATAAGGAGACAGGAGTATCAACTTCTGGATACACTATGAGTCTTGGATCAGCTACTGTCTCATGGGGATCACACAAACAGTCAGTTCCGACATATTCAACAACAGAAGCAGAATATGTGGCTGCAGCTGAAGCAACGAAAGAAATAGTATGGCTCAAGAAGATACTTGAAGATTTGCAAGAAAAACAAGAGAATTCCACTCCATTATTGATCGACAATACTTCTGCAATCAAGCTGGCTAAGAATCCCAGAATCCATGATCGAACCAAACACATCAACACAAAGTATCATTTGATTCGACATCATGTAGAGGCCAAGACAGTCCATCTTCGACATTGTTCCACAAATGATCAAATTGTAGACATCTTCACCAAAGCGCTCGGACGAGAAAAGTTTGAAAGATTCAGAAACATGCTCGGACTTACGAACACCCCTTCGGATTAAGAGGGGGATTGTTGGAATATAATCCGTCACGATTATATTTTGTAAATAAATAAAGAAAACTGAATAGTTATGTAGGAAGCCGAAAAGGCTGGGCAGAAGATGAAACACAACCGTCATATGAATTGTATAAATATATGCATTAGCAAGGGAATAATATGAATCGGGAGTTATTACCTAACAATAAAAATCTTTAGAGGGGGAATGTCCAACACCTCCGGTCGTTATTTCAGCTCATCTTCTAGTCTCTTTATGGTTTCTTCATCTTTCCTCCAAAAAACCATATATTCTTCTCTGCATTTTTCATTTTCCTTTTTAAATTCATCCTGAATTTTATCTAGTTCCTTGTTCAAAGACTGAAGAACAGATTCCTTTCCTGCTATTATCATTCTCTAACTGTCCACAGTCTTGACAAGGGATGCTTGTAATACTACAATTTCCTGTAAACAAGGAAAAGTTTTAGGAGGCTTCAAAAAATGGAATTTGGCAACTTTTTTTTTTGGAAAAAAGCATTGAAAAATGCCTCCTACCTTAAGGAGGTCCACCATTTGCAAATTTTTAATAGAGGATTCCATAGTATCCACGTGTTTTGTTTCTAGCCTTGCAATTACCTGTAAATAGTGAAAATTTTAACAACAATTCAAAAAAAGGAATTTGGCAACTGTTTCTTTTTTAAAAATAGCGCGTGCCTTTAAGAGGTCCTGAATTTGCATCTGTTCTACGCTATGTACTGCGGTAACATACCAATAGGAAAATTGTTTTCTATGAAATTCAGCTTCTTCTTTGAAATGCAACATTTTATCGAACAATAGCTTAAAAACTGTTCTACCATCAAAAAAAGATTTTGGAGAGGAAGTTTTCTCAACTCCGAACTGTGGAATTCTATATATAACAAGTGGCATTTCTGCATGAGCATAAATATCATCATCACTATGCTCCTCCTGTTCATTAAACTGAACATCATGCATCTCATTTTAATTTATTTCTCTGCCTTCATGTAATCTGGCCAGAATTGAGACAACATCAAATTCTTCAGGGTCACTTTCCATACCTTCCATACATTACTCAAAAGGCTCTTTAGGGACTTGTACATTATCCTTTGTAGATTGTTGAGGAACGTCCTAGTTAATTTTGTCCAGTTTCGGCCTCTTAATGTATGTATTTTTAAATATGCTTCCTTCTACAGTGTTGGGTCGATATAAGTCAATAATTTTTTGTAGTGTGTCAGGGTAACTGAACTTCGCTTTCTTCATTTTGCTCTCCTGCAGTGCAAAATGCACATTAGAGGAAATTTCAACTCAAAATGGGCCTTTAAATTTGATTGAAATTCCATGACATCATGTGTTAGCCAATGAAATTGCTTTAAATTTGAAATACCGTATAGGTCTTAAACACTTTTCTAATATAAATTTGAGGATAGGTATAATAAAAAAAACTACTTTTTTTGTTTGTATTTTCGACATATCTCCCCGTGTTTTTACTCAAATTTTGATCGGGATAGCTTGTTGGATGCAGAATTAAATTCTGCACCCAACGAGTACCCTCTTAGCATACTTTTGATGGACCCCACTACCCCAAAAACAAGAAATACTTGAAAAAACATGATGATGATGTCATCATCACATTTTTTCATGTATTTCTTGTTTTTGGGGTAGCAAGGTCCATCAAAAGTGTGCTGAGTGGGTACTCGTTGGGTGCGGAATTTAGTTATGCATCCAACCAGCTCTCCCGATCGAAATTTGAGTAAAAACACGGGAAGATATGTCGAAAATACAAATAAAAAAGTAGTGTTTTTCTTTTCTTCCTCCAAAATTAATAAATATTATTTTATTATTTTAACTATTCTTTTATTAATTCTTTTTAGAGGCTCATTTTCAGTTGAAATTTCCTCTAATATGACTTTTTTTCCAATAGATGAGGGACATCTATGGCCGGCTCTTCAAACCAATGAATCACCAACTTCATACAATCACCTGAAATATCTTTCTTGTGGTGATTCATAATTGTCCCAAATACAATTTGAATTAAGGTTTTATACAGTCCTGGTGGAACATCTTGCATATTTAAACCATTCTGGGCAACCTTAACCATTTTTCCACATATTTTGTTTGCTATCTCACCCTTTTCTACTTTGAGGGTTTTCTTGGTGGTCAACATTACTCCCCCCCTGCGTGGAATTTTCGCTACACCTGACAACAAACCAGGGTCCAGACAAACCATCCTCCCAAAAATAATCAATCTCTTGGACTCATCATCATAACTAGAAATGGAATTATCTATCTCTTCATTCTTTAAATTGAACCGACCGAAAAGAAAACAATGCACTCTTGCTCTGACCAGGACATTTAGCATACCTTTTGGCCAATTGGATTTATCACTCCATGCCTCAGCACTCTCTCCGAATTTTTTGACAGTGAACCTCTCAGCAACCTCAAAATCCCCTATTTTAGTTGATGGCATGGAAGATGACGTTGTTGTTTCCATTTTGCAGGATGATGGCACGCTCAGAAAGGAAGAAGGGGATGCACGGAAAGGATACCAACACTCTGACTTTTCCAAAATAAAATAAAAATTACAAATGTGTTCAGACGTTTCCAAACTATAATAAAAGTTACAAATGTGTTCTAACTTTTGCAAACTATAATGAAAATTACAAATGAGTTCTGACTTTTCCAAACTATAATGAAAATTACAAATGTGTTTCAAGTCAACTATACACAACTTACATTTTCAATTTCAATATAGTTAACTTTCTAGCATGTTAAGTATACTTATTGAAAATAATAAAGTAAGAGTACATAATAGAGTAAAGATTTGGCATTCTAACTATTCTGGAAAAATAAGAGTAATAGAGTGAGTAATATAATAATAGAGTAATACTATTCTCTACATGTTTTGATGTACTCTCAAACCAAACCCTCCTATTAAATGTTTATAGTAAATGTTTTTGTAAATTGGATGGCTAGATATATGATAAGACTATCCTTGTGTTAATTTTATATAACCTAACCTTGTATGCTCACGGTCAACCTATGAAAGGTGCAATTTTAACCTTTTTTTACGATTATGGACACTTGGTGTAAAATGCAAGCCATAATCATAAAACTGCAAGCTAGGAATGCATAGCATTTAAATTGAACATGAAAGACTAAAATTCCAAGTATCTTGGCCAAATTAAAAAAAAATGACTGAAATTCTAAGTTTCGTAAACAACAGTGTGTAAATATTCAAAAATGGGCTTAGGAAAATGCACGCCACAGTCCGTACAATTGTCATAAGTTGAAACTAACACCATGGGGTTGAATATAGATGTATTTTTGACAAAAGCCTCTTTCCTTTTTTTAAAATTATGTTTCATTTGTCCATAGTTAAATTGACAAAATGACAACTTTTGTGTTTTCAACCCAGTTTTACCCAGATCACAAAAATGCCTTCCCAGCCCCATGTATTGGGTATTTTTGAGTGATTTTAGTTGGAAATGGTATGCTTTACTATTTTATATGTTATTATACATTTATTTTTTCAATTTTGGTTCAAAAAGTGCCTGTCATGCAAAAACACTACATGGTTGTCTTGTATTTATGAAATATCCACCTACATTAATAAAAATGCAAGCCAAACCCTCCTATTAAATGTTTATAGTAAATGGTTTTGGAAATTGGATGGCTAGATATATTTAGAAGACTATCCTTGTGTTAATTTGATATAAACTAACCTCCTATGCTCACAGTCGACCTATGAAAGGTGCAATTTTAACCTTTTTTTACTATTATGGACACTTGGTGTAAAATGCAAGCTATAAGCATAAAAATGCAATCTATGAATGCATAGCAGTCAAATTGGACATGAATGACTAAAATTGCAATTATCTTGGACAAATTCAAAATTAATGACTGAAATTCTAAGTTGGTACGTAAAAAATAATGTGTAAATATTCAAAACTAGGCTTAGGAAAATGCACGCCACAGTCTGCACAATTGTCGTAAGTTGAGAATAACACCATGGGGTTGAAGCTAGATATATTTACATTTATTAATAAAATTTTATACTATTAGGTGTAATCTATATGGTGAATTCTACTATTTAATGCATATGAATTATGTATTTGTTCAATTCAATTATGTCTGGTATATTATTGTTCTATTATAATTGGTTTTTCTTTTCGAATAATTTTTTTCATTATAAATGAAATTTGTAAGTTTGAAAAGATAATATACATTTCCTAGCATGTGGGTTATTGTGAAGATGCTTTTATACAACACTCTAGAGATCCACACTCTTAGAATTTTTTTATCATCATCCTATGAACTGTGGTGGGCATTTCCCTAAGGCCAGTTATGCAAATTTTACCAATAATTTTATACTTGGACAATTTTTTATCTTCTCCTAGCCTCAGTCTAATTTCCCTAAACCACATTTTTCACGCTACTTGGACCAATATAATACTGGGGAAGAAGATTCCCTGTAGCAGAGGAATGAGTACTATGAGTGAAGCAATCTACTCAAAGATTGAAGGATGAAGAGGATTCCTAACATGTCCACACGGAACAAAGATCATCTCTGAACTAGAGCAATCTGTAAATTGCTGCTAGTGAGTAAGAATACATGAAATTTTGATGAAAGTGTATAGCTCATCCTTTTTAACAATTCCTAAGCATAATTACAACATGCCATTGCTGGTTTTCCATTTGGGTTTCTAGAATAATCTGGTGTCAAATGTGTTTAAATGCTTTGTGACTGAGATCAATCTGGTTGATCATTGATTTAGTTAATGGATCAGCTACAACACTTTTTCTTTGTTGGCTGGCATCTACAACCCAATTTTTATTTGTTCTATTTGCTTGGTTAATGTATTAGTTGGTGCACTGTGCAATAACATGCTATGTAGCCAAACATCTTCAATCCCTTGTGTGGTATGCTTTACATACAGCAAAGCCCCATTATATATATATATATATATATATATATATATATATATAATTCATAGACTAATACTAATGAATGGTTGGTTTACTTAGTGCTCTCTTTAAATTCTGTGTGCTTAACTAGTTAGCCACAACCATCAGATGGCACATGGGAATAGTTATTAATTAAGTGTTGAGTTTGCACATTCATTATACAGTTGCTAATGGAAGTGACTCCTTAAAGCAATTCGTCTCAAGATTTGCATGGAATTATCTACCTACAGCCAGCATTATATACATAACTACTTGAGTGATCAAGTCTTTGCAATTATCTCTAGCCATATATAATGCTTGTGTAATTTTTAACTGTCAGCCTATTTATGAATTGCAGAATGCCATGCATCTTGTTAGCCACTGGTTTTGTGAATGGGCAGAGTTATAACTATTATAATGCAATAAATAGAGTTGGAACTCAGTTGAGAAACAATCTTGGGCTACTGGTTTTGAATTGGTGTAAACAATTTTGTTTATTTCAGAATCATTGCAAGGATATAAGACCATTCGTTGGTTGAGCATCCATCCAGTGGAAGGCATTGTGAATCCATCTAGCCAAGCTTGAAACCAATTAGAGTAGAGCCATTCATTCATCTTTTTTGGTGAATAGGAAGTAGAGAACAAGAAGCTTTGAACCCAACATTTAAAGGATAATGGCAAAGAGTAAAAATTTATTTTGGCCTCAATGTTGATGACACTGATAGGCCATAGGCCTACTATTTGTTTTGGTTCATCTTACTAGGCTGTGACTTTAAATTACTCTCATCGTCATAATCTCATCTCTATTCCAAGATTCTAAGACTAATCAATTATGCCAAATAAAGAGAAAAGTAAAAGTGAAAAACACAAAACCTTCAAATGAAACCTTAGTTTTACGCAAAACAACTATAATCCAATTTGATGGAAATCGGCCACGAATTGAATGTACAAAAATCCCAATGTAAGCTAACAAAGAGTGAATGCACATAGAACAAGCAAATAAATGATATCACTACATGTCAAAACAGGTGTTAATAGCCTCCAACAAGTAAAAAGGTTATCCACATGAAAAAGTTTATTAAGAATTATGAGTATCTATCCATCGATTATGAGAATAGATCTCCAAGTGGCTAGGTCAAGAGTATGATTAATGACATTTGCACTCATAACCACTTATACTATGAAACGAGAACTTTATACTAAGAATGAGAACTCTAGCCATAAAAACAATGATTTTTCCATAAAAAAAACACCAAAAACACCCCCCAAATAGAAAAGTGTTGATACCAGTATACACAATTTTTTTTTCGGGGTAAAAAATAGAGCCATGGCCTAAACATTGCATACTGTTGTTTACAAAAAATTTAAAATCAACCCCTAAATCGGAAAAGAAAAAATTTTCAAGAAATAAATTACAACTCTTTTCAAACTTGCATATTATACAAAAAAAAAAGTCTTAAATAATTTCACCACACTAACCATATAAAATCAAGGAAATGATGATGCAATTCATATTGAAATCATATATTAGAATGCAATGGTTACTGAGGGCATTGAAATTGCAGACTATCTCTTATGATTCTAATTATATTATGTATATGTTCCTCTTAAGTGGACATCCTTAACCTTTTTCCTCTTACTCTCTGTTATCTACACATGTGTATGATGCTATATATAAGAAATATGATTATGTTATATTTAGTGGATTATGGTACCAACACATGTTAATGTGATTATAACATTATTATGGAAAGTCTATTTATTTTGGATGCCCAATGACCCCTTTAATATTTTCCAAGGGTTTATTCAATAAAAGATAGTGATAGTTAATTTAATATGAAATTATATTTTGTCTTACTACATTTTAAATGCTTGAATGAGAATGCTATTTAGTGATCCAAGTTAGTTTTGAATAAAAGCTCTATTTAATATGAAATTATATTGTGTCTTACAACTACATTTTAAATCCATGAATGAGAATGCACAAGTAATCAAACAAAGTTTTAATTAAAACTATATATATATATATATATATATATATATATATATATTGTAATTAAAAATTGTTTATTTAAGATTCCCTTTAATGTTTTGATAATGATTTATTTTTATTATAATTTTCTAATTTTAACTAATGATTACTATGTAGGTTTCAAAAGAAAGTAAATCTTGATAGATTCAAATATCTAAAATATTTTGGAAATCCATTAATATATTGAAATAAATATATAAAAACAATCTTAGAGCTAAGTCTTTATCTTAGAAATGAAATAAATATATAAAACTAAGTCTTTATCTAAAAAATAAAAAATATAAGCTATGCTTTATGTACTTTAATGATATTTTAAAATTTTACAAGCATTCAATAACATTGTAGTAACTTAACTGAATAAGTTTTCTTTAAAGTAAGTTAACCCCGTTATATGCTAGAAGAGAATAGTAAGGAGACAACACAGAACAAAAAAAGATCCATGTTCAACAAAATCGTAAAATATGTGTAAGAGACAATGATATTTTAAAAGCCACTCCAATTATTTTTGAATTCAAGCAAAGAAACATGTTACGGCTACATTGTGGTTGGTATTTGATCTTTTCTTTATTTGCAAATTGACTTACCCTTTGGGCGGCACGATTCTAATTTTTCTCCGCTCGCCTTTATTTCATTACATTCACTAAAGATATAACCTTACCTACAAGAAAGAGATGCAAGAGATGAGCTCGAGGTGACTTAAAGTTGGTAATTTACCAAATGAACGGCATCTATGAAGTTAGAAAACCAGATATCTTACCCTTTCATACAGCAGCGAGCGAATTAGTACGCACCTTCACATATTTCAACATTGAACATGTGCAGAATCGTGCCGCTCGTGAGGGGTGGCGCTTTGGCCCCCAAGGGAGCGAAGCTCCACTCCCTCCTCTCTTCTCCTACAACAGACCAACCATCACATGTTCAATGTTCAAATATGCGAAGGTGTGTGCTAATTTGCTCGCTACTGTATGAAAGGGTAAGATATCTGGTTTTCTAACTTCATAGACACCGTTCATTTGGTTAATTACCAACTTTAAGTCACCTCGAGCTCATCTCTTGCATCTCTTTCTTGCAGGTAAGGTTATAAATTTAGTGAATGTAATGAAATAAAGGCTAGCGGAGAAAAATACTCCCATGAAAGCGCTGACTTCTTGCCTTAAGAATAACTACTCTAAAGCTTAATAGATTGCTTTGCTTGCTGGGTTAGGGTGAAGTTATATCTTCCTTGCCAAGGGATGTCTTATTTATAAGCTTGCTGACTTTATCCGCTGTTGGATTCGTAAGTTAAAGTCCCCCCAGCTTACTCGCTTGCATGCTTATGGATCGAGAGCTCACTCTACCGGCAGGGATAGGGACAATAATAAATACTAATAACTTGAGGAAGCTACTGAGCTCAGTGGCGACCAAGTGAGTTATGAATGTGATTTAAGGGTATATTAGGAATGGCCTTCGACCTAAGCTCCGCTCCATCCTCTCTTCCCCTCCAGAAGACCAACCAACAGGACCAGGTGAGTTATCAGGAATGGCCATCGACAAAAGAGCTCGGCTTTGAAAGTCAGCAAGAGGCCCATCATCAACACTCGCTATGTAAAATATATATATTTAACAATTGGTTTAAGGATACAACAATCTTTTATGTATTTATTTTATAATGATTCATCCATATTTTTTTATATGTTTAACAATTGTATGTATTTATTTTATAACAATTTGTCCATGTTTATGTATATATTTAACAATTGTCCATGTTTTTGTATATATTTAACAATTGGTTTAAGGTGACAATTAGCATGTTATAAAGCGGAATCACATTGAAAAAAATTAGACAACAACAATGTTATTCTCCACTCAAATTACATACACTTTATATATATACATGAATATCTAAGTACACCAATGATACATACAATTCCTAAGTTCATTTTCTATAGTGTACATAAAAGTTATGTTAGAGTTTATATTACATTAATGATATGTATATGTTTTTTAATTTCTATATTGTACATAAAAGTTATGTTAGATTTTATATTACATTAATGTTAAATATGTCTTTTTCAATTTTACTTTGTTTTAAGTTTTAAAGGTTAATTCAAATAATTATGGGTTATGAGACTTTTAAAATGGAGGAGGCAATAGGTTTTTTTTTATATCATTAACATATATTATTCTTTGAAAAAATTATTAATCATAATTTAACGTAATAATAAATCTTACAATATTTTGAGTCTTTTCAATTTGTTGAAGAACATATATCCTTGAATCAATATAAAATATTGATTTCAAATAAACCTTATCATACCATATAATCCCATGATTTCCAACAAATATTTCTAAGTTTCTCTGATGGTAACATGGTGACTTATGAAATATACCAATCTTTAGGACTTTCTCTTCAGGACTAACACGACATTCTATTGTATCATAAAGGCTTGCAATCTTTATGAAATTTGTAACAGAAAATGGATAGTATCAATTTCAATGTGCCAGTGTGATCCCCTTTCATAACGATATGTCTCTTCTTTTATTCGGTAACTTGAAAATTGTGTGGTTATTGATTCTGCAACACAATTTGAAAAGAGGAGGAAACACGTGGAATATACTATTAATACATATGTGCCTCATCCTTCCTCTTGTTGGTCTCTTCTTGAAAATTCTCGAAGCAGTTTGATGACGATTGGATAGTGGGGTAGCTTACATGCAATCGATATGGTAACATGTTCTTTTTTATGGCTTGGTAGTGTAATTTTCTCATCATTTAGGTAAGTCGACCTTCATGACACGATTGTGCCAAAATTTACATCCATTCACATCTACACCATCTATAAAAATTAATAAATGTGTTAATAAAAATAAAAAGTAAAAAAAAACTCTAAATATGAATTAAAATAAAATTCTCCTTGGACATTTAATTCTGATTTATTATTTTATGAGGGATTTACTAATACTTTCTTCCCTGTACACCCCATATGTCAAATAGATTGGAATATTTGTTGGATCTTTACAATCAAGTGAGGGCTTCCTTTTAATCTATATGAAACACTTCATATGATCACATATATTAGTAATGTTTTCAGTTCACATTTTATTTTAGAAATAAAATTTCTATTTGTAATATTTGTAATATGTTACTTATAAATATATGGTATAGTTTTCTTTAATTTATGTGAATTGTCACTTTTTGGAAATGAATATGAAATGGTGGCACTTTTATACAAAAAAACTCTGAAAATCCATTGCAAATGGTTTTACATGTCTTTATTTTCTAGATTTTTTTGCAATTTTGTCAAAAAAATGTCTTATTTTGTCCATAAAATGTCTTATTTTAAAGAAAAAATTGCAAAATGTATATGTTTTTCATTATAAAGTTCTTCTAAATATATGTTATTTTGTTAAATCTCTAAAAAAACACTTGAAAATAGGAATTAAAAATATTTTATGACAAAGATGATTCAAAGGCCCAAAAAACTGCCTCAAATTGAAAATGTGTGATACTGGTATCAACCCTTTTTGAAATGGAGGTAAAAACAACTACTAAAATTAGGAGAGAGAAAAACGAGAACTGTTTCGAGTTCTCATTTCATAGTATAAGTGGTTTCATTTCTTCCTTGGTGTTTCTCCCTTTTGAAGAGTACAATTAATAACATTTGTAGGGTTTTCTGTAGTGGAAAATTTCTATTTACAACATGAGAAAGTGGCATGGAAAAATCCTGCAAAATAAAAACATTGTTGTATTAAAACTATTACATTGTCATATCATCCAAATTATAAAGAATTTAAAAACATACAAAAATATAGAAACTTACGCTTTTGTGCTTAATGTCGTGCACGAATCCAACACAAAAATCAGTGAAAATTTTGTCGATTTTATAGTTTGAAACATTCAAACAATATTTGATTTTGACATAGGTCTTAGCTTGTTTCACTAGTGCATAAACAAAGTCTTTACCTAGAACCAAACAAATATCTCGCAATAATCCTAATGAGTGATAATTTTTTTTGCAGATAAGCAAGTGTAGCATAATATAAATGAATACTTTATAGGTTCCCTTGATATTTCTCTTTCAGAAACCAAGAATAGTCTATTTTCTCTTTCTTTGGCGCGTGTTTCCATTCCCCTGCATTTTTGGCTTTTAAATCCTCAATGGACATGACTTCATCACGTGAAACATTATGTGATGACTTGATTTTTTTTTAATGACTTCATTGTTGATATTGATCCATACATGTTTATAGATACCTTTCTTGATGCCATTCACCCTATAAAATAAAATGATAAATTTTAGTTTATCTTAAAAAAACAACATAACTATAATCGCGTGGCCCTTTTGGCTTCCCATTCCATTTGGTTGCATTGTGCTTAAATTTAATGAAAAAAAAATTAAATTTTTTTATTTTTGGTTGAGCCTTGGGAAGGGCACCCAAAATTTACAATTTTTTTGATTTAGAGGTTGGTATTCGATGGGCACTTTGGGCTCTTGCGGGGAGCACAGCTCCTCCCTGTTGCTGTTAATTGGAAAGTAATTAACAACAATCCTACACATAAGGGAATCCTTCAATATTAGAATACATTTCTTATTGATATTCAATAGTTGCTTAGTATTTATGTTCCATATCCTACTTATTCTCTAATCCAACACATCTTATTTTGTTAGAGGTTCTTAGTCAAATTGGTATATTATCAATACTGGGTGAAATCATGAATCTGGGGGTCTATTTTTTTTTTGGGGGGGGGGTGGGGGTTATCAGAAAAGCAGTGTTGATTTTCCAAGTTTGTCAACTTCGAGCAAAGAAAAATTAGATTTGTATTTAGAATTTCATTTTGTAGTTAAAAAAAAGTTGTGGAGAATTGTGTTAGCTTTCTATTGGTTATTTTTTAGATTTTTTTTATTGGCATTTGATATGTCATTTTTGAAATTGTTTAATAGTATGTTACTAATTAATGAAATTATGATAAATACTCATGTTTTTTCACACCAGTTTATTCATTATTCAACTATTGTTCATTGAAAAAAATATATCTTATGATGATCTAGACAGATTGTACTAAAGGTGGTCTATAAGTTTGTATCCAACAACCTCATGCAATAATTATTAGAATTTTTTGAAGTGGACCAATCTAAAAAACTACCATAAAAATGACATGTTTAGTTTGGCACAGCATCTTCCCTAATTTCCAATTCAAAAAAAAAACTAAAAGTACCCTTTTGAAGACAACACATCAATGTTGGGCACCGTGAGTTTTCCAGAAAATTTTACTGTGTCTTTAAGAAGTTATTGATTTTTTCATTTCAATGGATTCTATTAAATTTTGAAGCAATCCACACACCTTCTAAAATATATAATAAATAAAATTAGTGGACCGCACCAAATTAACAAAAAAATAGCATCTATAGAAAGTATATTGAATTATGCAACTAATGGTATTATTTGTGAAGAGAAATTGTAATTGTTTCATATGATCCATGTGAAGAAAAATGAAATGGAATTCCATTTCTGAAAATTTACAGGTTTTCGGCTGAAAGTTACTTCTAACGGATACCGTTAATTTTAAAATTAGAAAGTTTGAAAGTTAGTTCTTTCTAACTTTAAAGTTAGCGGTATTCATTAAAAGTAACTTTCGATCGAACTATTTTTTTGGTCGAAATTTAGTTCTATGTTTTTAGCCAAAATATTACGACATATGAATTCGGAAAAATTATTCACATAGAATAGACACCCATATTCATGATTTCACCCTACTAAATTACAAAATGTACATAAAGTTTGGATTGAAAAAGTAAATGCTTACAATGAATTTTTGTATGATTTTAGCTCATTCAATTTTTTAATTTCCTTCGAGCACTCTAAACAATTTCATCATCTTTGGCAATAGCTAGAGAAGACCTAATTGTTGCACTGAGAGTATAGTCATAAGTGTTTCATTATTCACACCTTTTAATGTTCTCCAAGGTGTTATAGTCATATCTTATGGCAAATCCTTGACGTCAAGGCCTTCTTCACAACTACTCCATGCAACTGCTTCAATTTTTTACCTTTTGATTTTTTATGCCAATATTAACCCACATGTAAAATATATCTTCAATCAAATTCCCTATTGACCGCATTCTAAATGTCAATTGACAATAGTTATCTACGTCTCCGAATGCATCACTTCCCTTCAAACATTTATGTTTCACATCGTCCTCTTTAATTGGGAAACCTATTTGCACACAACATTGTTTCTTCAAATATGCATAGAATCAGTGTCTTCATATTGTCTTGGAAGTGGATGAAGAAAAATTTATGGACCTACCAAAAGGGTGTTTTAGGTAGATTAGACCAAATTGAGAAATTTGTCTAAGTATGGACTTGGTGTTAAATCTGTCCAAGTTGCCTTAAGGAAATGCTCGCCATGCCTCATAGGATGATGTGATCAATTTATTGAGAATGTGAGTCTCTAGAGTGTTGTATGGAGCATACAAGCATGTCACTTACCCCACCAAACTACAACGTATATTTAAGGAAGAATTGGTCCCAGCAGCCTTAAGAGAATTCCCGCCAGAATTCATGGCTTGAGAAGAATGCCCGCACCATGGTAATGTCCTATGGCTAGTTGGTTGGGATACCTATTCATGATTTTAGTTTTCTTTAATATTTCTTGAGGAAAAATATATAGGACTTCCGAAACAGGGTTTTTAGTGGTGAAAAACAACAAATTCAAGGGGCAGTAGTTGATATCCAAAAGATGGATGCTGGGAATCCTGTAAAACATGATGTCATTATAAGGAGTGTGAGACAAGCCAAAAGTAAAAAAGTACTATATGATAAAAATTCAACATTGTATCCAAAATGGTGAAAGAAACTTATGTTGCAATAAGCATTTCTAGTGATCTTGTCATATTGAAAATTTATTCTATTGTGCTAACATTTATGTTACCAAATTTTGGAAATGTAACAAATGATAGAAGGCATATTAAATATTCAATTTTTGTTTTCAGTAATAAAATTATAGTTGTTTTCTGTGTTTGCTTATATTTTGTAAATTTCTGTCTTTTTTGGGCTAGTTCTATAGGCATTACAACTTTGGGTTATTTGCTGAAATTTGATGGCATGAGTAGAATTGTATGACATTGTTCCAGAATTCGAATTTCAGTTTCATTAGATAAATAATATTACATAAATAAATCAATACATAGCATCACAATTATCATAAAGAACTTGAGAGTTCTCAATCCATCATCCCCATAATATCCCTATAATATCAACAGTTCCAAGCAAACAATTAGGATCTACCTATGTCACCAAATCTACTGACATCTCATATCCATTAATCACTATCACTCTTTTAATTTCTTACAAATTCAAATATATATGCCTAGAGTACTGTAATGTACCCCTCAAACCCCAAAGTGGTTATGCAAGAAAAACCATAAGATTTATACTACGTTGTTACTTGCAAAATGAGTCTATCCCATTAGTGACAGATTTTAAAAGTCATGTCAATGAAACGTGTGAATCAGAAATGTCAAATTACACGTATTGTAAAAACACTCCTTTAATAATTCGAATCCATTCTCCTTTATAAAAGCCAAGAATGCAATTTGCATCCAATTTGCCGAGATAGATGTTTATAACATAAACTAAACATGCTTATTATATCCTCGAATATTCATATGATTAAGTAATCCTCTCATGACTTAAGACACACACATACATGAGTCCTAATGCTATGGTAGAGTCTTTATGCATTATTTTCTTTAAATTAATGGTTTTTCCAAGGAGGCCTTACCTTGTAATTATAATGCTTCCCCATTTATCTTGCAAGTACAAACAACACGACTTTGCGGTTGAAAGGTTTGATCTCAATAGAGAACCATTTATATGCATCCTCCAACTACCACTTGAAAACGTACTTTAGTTACTTTAATCATATTTCAGCATATTGTCTGGCGACTAACAAATGAGCCCCTTAGTGACTAAGTCCACTCATTTTGATCATTGGTCTTTACCTGAGGTATCTACTATCTTTACCTTAAGCAAAAGTGGTTTTGTTTAAACTTTACAGACTAACCATTCTAGTATACACCTATGAAATATAAGAGAGAATATTCCTCCTCATAGCACATATGTATTGTAACAAACGAGTAATTCCTTAAATGCATATAGCGTGAAAATTGTGCGTGGGGTAATGACACTCCCTTTATTTATCTGTCTGAATAATTGTGACACACTCTAAAGTTTGCATGGCAACACATTTCCATGTACCTCAAACAGAACTTAAACCCTAAATAGGCAAGCAAGGTGTTTACTAACATGTATTTTTAATTCCAATGCTTCTCTTCGTCTTGATGTATTTCAATCATTCAAACATCTAAAATATTATTTAATCAGAGCTTATTCAGATTATTACCAGTAAAATCATAGTACGAGAAGCTAATATAAAACAAACATTATTACCCATAAAATCACAATATGAGAAGCAAATATAAAATAAACATTAGTACCCATAAAATCACAATATGGAAAGCCAATACAAAACAACAGATGCAATCATAAGGACACACCAAAAGTACGTGGTTCACCCCGACTTGGGGTTACGTCCACCAAAATTCGTCGCTTTCTTTATTAAGTCAAAAGTCATGAAATGGTACACGACGCACATCATACATGAGGCATTATCCTTCTCACAATTTCTCCTATAGTGGGAGAGAAACCTTTACATTTTTATTTCTAGATCCACATATCATTTAATATAACTTGGGTAATCATGTCCCATTTTTTAATCATCATTGATCATATGGAAATAACATTCTCCTTGAGAAGCTCAAGAAAAACAGCCTTGCTGTTTGAAAGGAAACATAATTCATTCAAATAATGCCTTCCTGTTAAATCTATTGATATAATTTTCCTAAAGCCATAACAATAATAAATATCGCGCATGACCATAACATAATTAGCCCTTACTCATTAGTTTTTTCGCTATTTACCAATTTCATTCTTAGCATGGAACATAAACTTTGTGTTCACCTTGAGTAAGTGGAATGAATAAACATTGAGATCATTTTACTTCTTATTGTTCCTAAATATTTACCCTTTCGAGGCTACAGCTCTGCCCCACTATCAAGTACTTCTTTAATAATGCAACAGCAGAGGCGCAGAGGGTTATCAATAACCTTTTCACCTAAAAAGAAAACCCTATACATATAAACTTTATCCATATATTATAGTCCTTTCAATTATTAGCTGGAGGTCGACGCAAAGTATGGGTATCAGAGAAAAAGAATCGCTGTCAGTTTTCATGGTAGCCCAAAAAAAAAAATATCATAGAGGCATTCCGACTACATTCAAGACCAAACAGGAATTCACATAGAGTCTAAAGAACCAATCCCACGCTGCCATGCCTTTAAGGATAACCACTCTACGGCGCTGTCACGACATACCTTCTTCCAGACGAAGGAGGGTCCGTGTAGCGTGATGCTTCTACAGCGTACCAAAATGGCCATGGGGAAACTGGGAAGATGGGATTTTCATACAAAGGTGTAATATAAAATAAAAATACATCAACACAACGTAGTTTTCCCCAAAGGATATTGGTATGAAATAAATTCCATAACTGACCTAACGCTTGCCGGATAGGGCACAATTGAATTCTGGTTTTTCTCTTTTTAAAGAAATAAATTTTAAACAGAACAGCAACCATATCAATATGGGTTTGAACATAAAGCGAAACCCACCGTGATATAGCTATGGCAGATCGGCCCTACCCATTTCATTGCCACAACTATACATCAGCACATAAAACCGTGATAAAGTTATTTCACACGCAGCTTGGAAATTACTAGGGCTTTAAAAAGAATTCAAGTCAAATCCACCCACGCAGGCTTGTACATCACTGAAATGGTTTCGAATCATTCGATCCATGACAAAAGACGGCCGGAGGCTAGGAAGAATCATTTGGGCGGGTTCAAAACCAGGAAATACAAACAAAACTGAGCACTCACATGCTTGGAGCAGTAAAGAAGAATCGGCTTACCGATCCATCAGTTCGCAATAGCTAGGTTACAAACATACTCAGATATACCCATTCTTACTCAAAAGAAAACAAATAAACAGAGTTTTCCCCTAGTTTTCCCACTAATGCGCAGAGGTCCCTTGATATCCATATGTTTTCTTTTTAACTGGAAACCACAAGATCTGCGTCTAAAAATTGGAATCGTTACCTTTCAATGAGGGCTGAGAGGGATCGATCCATCGCAGCCAAGTGCCTCGGTCCATATCCTTCAGCACAGCATGCTCCATTCCCCGAAATGAGAAGCACATCTCGGTTTCCTTCCTTCCGCTCGGTGTGTGCCTTTTCTTTTTCTTTTTTATTTTCTTCCGCCTTCTACTGCACTTCACCCCCTTCTTTATAGCATGGGGTGGATGCTTTATTGCTGGGATTTCCCACA
>LPNX010602008.1:0-91406 GCA_001517045.1 Pseudotsuga menziesii | reverse complement strand
TTCAATTTTCCATCGTGAAGCTATGCCCCCATCCTAAGCCTACAACTTAGACTGTATTAATTTAACCATTTTTACTGGTGGGGCCTTGGCCTTGAGCTCCCTACCAGAAGAATTAAGTACAATCTATATTCTCAATCATCAATTACTTAGGGGTGTAAAATAGGGACATTACATCCTCCCCCCCTAAAATTAACACCGTCCTCGGTGTTCTTGTCCTTCAACCATTTCCTTCTTCCCTGAGTCATCTCCTTTGAGATTTCTCATTCTTTTTCCGCAGTTTGCTATCGTTCAGGACCTGTAGCTTCCTACACAAGGTTCGGGTCTAGCACAAATGTTATTTAGTAATTCATGCCAAAATTGTAATTCAACTTAAACACAAGCTATATATTCTTTTGCATTGTAATATTATGCAATTTTCTAGTGTTCTTTTATGCCATAATATCCAATCATTTCCATAATGCATATAAAACATGATTACTCCCCTTTTCCGTTGGTTTTATCTCCAACATTTGGTCAATTAGGTCGTCCTCTACCTGAGGAACCATTTTTTCACATTAAGCAATGCAACAGTCTTTTGGAAAAGTCATTTAACATGTTTTTATGTTCGTTATGTTTTTCCAAACTCCCTTTGAGTTTCTTTTTCCTTTTCCGGTGTGGACTTACAAAAATTCTGAGGTTACTTTCCTCAGTGACACCAGACAGCGTCCTGTCTTTCCAGATGTCCCAATTTTTTGCCTAGGTCTTTTGCCACACCATATGCCTAACACCAATGTGCTCACGCGGCAATCACTTTCCTAACACCATTGTTCTCCTGCAGCATACATGCCTAACACCAGTGTGCTCACGCGGCATCCAAAATTTTCCTTGTTTGTATTTGTATGAAATTTTAACCTTGATTATTTCAATGCACACTCCATGGTGCTTTCATGACTTTATTGTCAATGTCCTGATTCATGAATCAACTTACATAGTTAGTCAAAGCATTCCTGATAACCCAAAATTACAATAATCAATTTTCATAATTTGTATTGATTTTTAATCATCGTTCATGAGTTACATATCCTTGTAAACAAAACAAAAAGAATTACTCCTTACTCCTTTTCTGAGTCATTGAGCGTAACTTACATACACATGCAGATTTATATACCATAATGTACTTTGATGTAGAAATGGTCATAATCTTGGTGAAGCCTGCAATGTTAGTATGCAACAACATCATCAATAGTTAGCCCTTGTTTATAAAAACAATCGAGGTTCGATAATTATATTAATTAAAACAACACCCATACTTAACCTCCTTATCTATGGCAAGAAATATTTCCTAACGGTTGGCTCCAACCGTGAATGTTCCTGGCCTATCCTGCCATGTTAGCATGTCACATTATACATCATTCATCAACTTATTTATTTTTTAACATCAATATCAAATCCATATCAGCTCTTAAGATTCCAATCTTAACATCACCCAAGCAACAACAATGTTTCCCAAATTCTTAATGGTTTCATTCACAAGACTACCAACAAGATCATTTAATCTAGTGCTAGAATTCAATTCTAGGGTTCTTGCTAGAATATGATAGCGATAAAACAGTCTATTTGGTTGGCATATCAATACCTAAAAATGAAAAAATACCATCCATGGGCTAATCAAAACATAGGTTAGTTCAAGATCAAAACTCAAATCCAAGCAACTAGGAACCAATTCTAGAATGTTCACAAATAAGAGCATGACTCTAAGAATTCATTTTCTTAACAATTATGAAGCTGGTACTTGTAACTACACAAAAACATTTCAGTATGTTCAACATCATTCACTAATATCCCAAAATATCCCTAGCAAGATCAACATAGATCAAGAAGTACCTTCGCCAAACTGTCTCTTTAAGGATTTTCAATGCTCAATCCAGCAATGTCAGGATTCAAAAAAGATACTATGGGACTTGCATTTATATTTGTCACTTTAGTGAAACAACAATAGGTTTTAAAACACAAAACTTCAATACCTCAAAAAATCGTTATAAGATTTCAACCCTCCATTTCTACTGTGAGTCAAACATTCTTTACGCATTAAATCAGATCTTTAATGTTCAATTCACAAGGAAGGAGACTAAATGTCAAAGAAAAACTCTCCAAGAAACAGATACAATTTCAGTAACAAGTTCAGAATTGGTACCTGATTAAATTTGGAATCCAACTAAGGATTTTTATTTCAATGCTCAACCTCAAGGTCAAAGGTTTACATATATTAGCAGCAATTCCAAATGTTATCCAGCAAATTTGAGTGGCAATAAACTCAGATGTGAAACAAATGATACAAATGTTGAATGCAAAGTGGTTGGCATACATTTTCAATACGCGATGATTTTAGATAACAAAGCAATTTTTCAATAGTGCTAATTCCCAAGAATTACAAAGGAAACAAACCTTTCAATGTAAGGTAATCCTAGTTTCCTATGGTCGTCATCAAATCACCCAACATGTTACGATGCCTTTGTGGAATTTATTTGTTCATGGTTTCACGTGCAACCCCAAGTGTAAAGAGGTGTTTCAATGTTAGTATTCCTAACATTTATTTACTAAAGTTTGTACTTGTATAGACTTGACAGTACAACATATGCTTTTAGCATTGCTTAACTGATGCTTAACTCTTTTTACTATGTGTGATAGTTTTGCGGCTAAACTCATACAGTCATTCCTAAGCAATCATCTTATCAGGTTTCCATTTTAATAGCTGCCTTGCTATCCTCAAGGGATTCAGGTGAGTTATGTATGTAGGTTATGTATCTATAACTGTAATCCCCAACCTGATACCTCTACGACTTGGAGTATATTCTGATGAGCCACTTACATTTACATTTTATTTTTTTTCGAACCCCTAATCAAGTAGGGAAAACTTACAGTCAATATTCAATCATCATTAGCTCTTTAGGTAATTAGGTAACCCTTTTTAATGCTACTTTTCAAACAACATTATTTACTGTGTAACCTATCGCAACCTTTCCACACATATCAGTTCAGTTACAACCAACTTCAACTATGAATTTCGAATCCCACACTACTATTATAATAGGAACTACTATAGAACTTTTGACGACCATGAGTTTGACCAAGAAGACTTCTATACCTCTTTCAAGTCTATTGGGGCAACCCAAAATAGAGATGAAGCAATCGTCTTAGCTAGTTGTAAACATATTCGTATGTGATCAAGGGAATAACCAGATACCTGTGTCCTTACATGCTCAGGTCTCACATTGAGCTGACAAGGTATTGGGTCATCTTTGTTCTGATTTTCGAGCCAATGTTCCCTCCTCCCCTGCACAACTCCAAGGTCAGTAGACAAGTAGTTCCAAAATAAAACATGTAGGAGCGTTTTGAGCCCAATTAGGCCCAAGTGTTTCAACTTGGCTCTGATACCATATGTAATGTACCCCTCAAACCCCAAAGTGGTTATGCAAGAAAAACCATAATATTTATACTACGTTGTTACTTGCAAAATGAGTCTATCCCATTAGTGACAGATTTTAAAAGTCATGTCAATGAAACGTGTGAATCAGAAATGTCAAATTACACGTATTGTAAAAACACTCCTTTAATAATTCGAATCCATTCTCCTTTATAAAAGCCAAGAATGCAATTTGCATCCAATTTGCCGAGATAGATGTTTATAACATAAACTAAACATGCTTATTATATCCTCGAATATTCATATGATTAAGTAATCCTCTCATGACTTAAGACACACACATACATGAGTCCTAATGCTATGGTAGAGTCTTTATGCATTATTTTCTTTAAATTAATGGTTTTTCCAAGGAGGCCTTACCTTGTAATTATAATGCTTCCCCATTTATCTTGCAAGTACAAACAACACGAATTTGTGGTTGAAAGGTTTGATCTCAATAGAGAACCATTTATATGCATCCTCCAACTACCACTTGAAAACGTACTTTAGTTACTTTAATCATATTTCAGCATATTGTCTAGCGACTAACAAATGAGCCCCTTAGTGACTGAGTCCACTCATTTCGACCATTGGTCTTTACCTGAGGTATCTACTATCTTTACCTTAAGCAAAAGTGGTTTTGTTTAAACTTTACAGACTAACCATTCTAGTATACACCTATGAAATATAAGAGAGAATATTCCTCCTCATAGCACATATGTATTGTAACAAACGATTAATTCCTTAAATGCATATAGCGTGAAAATTGTGCGTGGGGTAATGACATTCCCTTTATTTATCTGTCTAAATAATTGTGACACACTCTAAAGTTTGCATGGCAACACATTTCCATGTACCTCAAACAGAACTTAAACCCTAAATAGGCAAGCAGGGTGTTTACTAACATGTATTTTTAATTCCAATGCTTCTCTTCGTCTTGATGTATTTCAATCATTCAAACATCTAAAATATTATTTAATGAGAGCTTATTCATATTATTACCAGTAAAATCATAGTACGAGAAGCTAATATAAAACAAACATTATTACCCATAAAATCGCAATATGAGAAGCAAATATAAAATAAACATTAGTACCCATAAAATCACAATATGGAAAGCCAATACAAAACAACAGATGCAATCATAAGGAGACACCAAAAGTACGTGGTTCACCCCGACTTGGGGTTACGTCCACCAAAATTCGTCACTTTCTTTATTAAGTCAAAAGTCATGAAGTGGTACACGACGCACATCATACATGAGGCATTATCCTTCTCACAATTTCTCCTATAGTGGGAGAGAAACCTTTACATTTTTATTTCTAGATCCACATATCATTCAATATAACTTGGGTAATCATGTCCCATTTTTTAATCATCATTGATCATATGGAAATAACATTCTCCTTGAGAAGCTCAAGAAAAACAACCTTGTTGTTTGAAAGGAAACATAAATCATTCAAATAATGCCTTCCTGTTAAATCTATTGATATAATTTTCCTAAAGCCATAACAATAATACATATCGTGCATGACCATAACATAATTAGCCCTTACTCATTAGTTTTTTCGCTATTTACCAATTTCATTCTTAGCATGGAACATAAACTTTGTGTTCACCTTGAGTAAGTGGAATGAATAAACATTGAGATCATTTTACTTCTTATTGTTCCTAAATCTTTACCCTTTCGAGGCTAGGGCTCTGCCCCACTATCAAGTACTTCATTAATAATGCAACAACAGAGGCGCAGAGGGTTATCAATAACCTTTTCACCTAAAAATAAAACCCTATACATATAAACTTTATCCATATATTATAGTCCTTTCAATTATTAGCTGGAGGTCGACGCAAAGTATGGGTATCAGAGAAAAAGAATCGCTGTCAGTTTTCATGGTAGCCCAAAAAAAAATATATCATAGAGGCATTCCGACTACATTCAAGACCAAACAAGAATTCACATAGAGTCTAAAGAACCAATCCCACGCTGCCATGCCTTTAAGGATAACCACTCTACGACGTTGTCACGACATACCTTCTACCAGACGAAAGAGGTTCCGTGTAGTGTGATGCTTCTACAGCGCACCAAAACGGCCATGGGGAAACTGGGAAGATGGGATTTTCATACGAAGGTGTAATATGAAATAAAAATACATCAACGCAATGTAGTTTTCCCCAAAGGATATTGGTATGAAATAAATTCCATAACCGACCTAACGCTTGCCGGATAGGGCACAATTGAATTCTGGTTTTTCTCTTTTTAAAGAAATAAATTTTAAACAGAACAGCAACCATATCAATATGGGTTTGAACATAAAGAGAAACCCACCATGATATAGCTATGGCAGATCGGCCCTACCCATTTCATTGCCACAACTATACATCAGCACATAAAACCGTGATAAAGTTATTTCACACGCAGCTTGGAAATTACTAGGGATTTAAAAAGAATTCAAGTCAAATCCACCCACGCAGGATTGTACATCACTAAAATGGTTTCGAATCATTCGATCCATGACAAAAGCCGGTCGGAGGCTAGGAAGAATCATTTGGGCGGGTTCAAAACCAGGAAATATAAACAAAACTGAGCACTCACATGCTTGGAGCAGTAAAGAAGAATCGGCTTACCGATCCATCAGGTCGCAATAGCTGGGTTACAAACATACTCAGATATACCCATTCTTACTCAAAAGAAAACAAATAAACAGAGTTTTCCCCTAGTTTTCCCACTAATGCGCAGAGGTCCCTTGATATCCATATGTTTTCTTTTTAATTGGAAACCACAAGATCTGCGTCTAAAAATTGGAATCGTTACCTTTCAATGAGGGCTGAGAGGGATTGATCCATCGCAGCCAAGTGCCTCGGTCCATATCCTTCAGCACAGCATGCTCCATTCCCCGAAATGAGAAGCACATCTCGGTTTCCTTCCTTCCGCTCGGTGTGTGCCTTTTCTTTTTCTTTTTTCTTTTCTTCTGCCTTCTACTGCACTTCACCCCCTTCTTTATAGCATGGGGTGGATGCTTTATTGCTGGGATTTCCCACAAAAGCTGGGATATTTTCCCTTCCTCAATTAATAGGGTTTCTATTTCTACGACCAACGGCTCATTCCTTGGGAGGAAAAATCTCGAGGAGGACTCAGCATTGAATCCTCAAAGATTCTTCTGCATGAGTCAGTTATTTTCCCCAAATCGCTAATTTGGGTAGGTAATCCACAAGTATAAAATAATTATAATAATTCTCCAAATTTTCTCTCATAAATAGAGAGGTGAGGATAATCTAGAAATTCACGCCAAAACCGGATTTCCTAGGTCTTTAGAAGGAAAATAAGGTAAAGGTAACTCCTTTTTTTTTATAACTTACATAGTATATTTTCATGCTTTATGTCTTTCACATATAGCCTCTATATATATATATATTATGCCAACCATCCTTTAATCTACATATATATACATACATTTAAATACACTAATGACTTCTATATTATAGTCATGGTATAGTATATGTTACCCCTATTTAATTGAGTTAGGATGACATGCATATGATGGCATCCCTCCATAATTTAAGGTGATTAGCACCCAGTCCTTTAATAAAACTCTTCAGGTCACCCTTTCTTTGGCTTTATTTAACTTCCAAGATAATTTCTTGACCCTCTTGTCGGGGCTCATATGATGGTATCTTCTTATATGACAGGTAGATTATATTAGAATTTTAACTATACCATTTCTTTTTTAATTGGGATAATTATGGAAAGAATAGAAATCCCTACCCATACTCTCATGCCCTTATAGGTTCAATTTTCCATTGTGAGCTATGCCCCCATCCTAAGCCTACAACTTAGACTGTATTAATTTAACCATTTTTACTCGTGGGGCCTTGGCCTTGAGCTCCTCACCAGAAGAATTAAGTACAATCTATATTCTCAATCATCAATTACTTAGGGGTGTAGAATAGGGACATTACATGAGCATTCCTGCACATGGTTAGGATGCAAAAAGAGATGTATATGTGCAAATGTAGGGTAATATAGGTAAAACTCTATCATTGTGGTATCTACAACAACAAGTGTTCCAGATGGTATTGGTTATAACATACCAAGGCTTTCATTTTTCAAAAGATCTTTGCCTAAGCCTTAGCTCTACGTGGGAAAGTTTAAACATGTCGAACATTTGAGTTTGTGTCATGCCAAGATAAGGTTTAACATGAGGTTCATTGTTTCTAGAACCCCTACAATGTTTTAGCGCATCCTTCATGTTAGAAGAAGGCCTAGTGTTATCATGCCAAAACGTGTGCACTAGGCCCTTCACTAATTCGACTAACTTCATGTCTTTGCGGGGAAGCCTACCGCTAAATGCCCATAATGTTTCCATTTGTCTCTCTACATCAAGGTTGTCTCTTCTTACTGAATATTTTTTAAGTGTCTTTGGATGTAAAGGCGCAATTTCTGATGTGCATTTAAGTAAAGGAAATTGTCTTGTGGATCTACATACAATTGATTCAACGAATGCACAACGAGCCACATTACAGTCCTGTGAACGAGTTTTTTTACCAATCAATGTGAAGCAGCAGCAACATATTTAACAATGTGATTACTTGATTTGATATTCTTCATTGTTCTTATGCCTAAATTTCTTCTAACAGTTGCCATATTTCTAGATTTAAGCAAAGCTAAAAATAATTGGCATTTTTCTAGCTTTTGATTTGTTATCAAAATATTGTTTCATTATTTGAGAATAATGACAAAGGATAGTGCATTTAGCCACCTTACCTTCCATGGAAGTCAATTTGCTCTCATCCACTTGTATGTGTTTAGGAGTTCTCTTTCATTTTTATGTGAAATTTATTTCCGTTTGAAATGCTGGAGTGGCATTTACATCCACTACAGGATGACAACTTCAATTAGGAGATTGAACCACCGGCCATGGTTGTTGTTGAGTCACATTTGCATTAGGAGAAACATAATTATTGAACTCTTCACAAGATTGTCCATGTGACTAATGGATCAATAATATCATCTTCTCTATAACCAACTTCCTTTAATGTTGCATTATCTTCCTCAGCCTCTACGTCAGGTATCTGTTGAGGGGGAATGGGAACTATTTTCTCATCTAATGAATGCCGACGATTTCTTGAATCTTCCCTTTTTTTTTATTTTTTTTTCAGCTTCTTCCTGTGTAAGCACCTTCCTTGCTGACTTCCGACCTCTATTTTGTACATTCCCCATTGAAATCCACCCAAAATTGTACAAAACCTATGGATTTATGTAAGTAATGACTAAATTGTAGGTTGAACTATTCTTTGTGTGCAGGTTCAGAAGAATTATGTCTTTTTCTATAGTAAACCTGGCTCACAACACGCAACCGAACATTTTTTATATAACACATATCACATATGTGATATAATGCATGTCTGTTTTATCGCATATGCGATATGGATACAATGCTTTTTAATTAACAGGTAGTTTTTATTACGTGATTTCCAAATCAAATATGCGATCTAGTGCATATCAAATATTAAACTTGACTTATCCATGCTTATCAAATATTAAAATATTAAATATCAAATGCATATCAAAACTGGACTGAAATATGTTAAAATTCTATAACCTTACAATGGACCCCATACCAATCGTTAAGACCTCCAAACCTATCCTTGGACCATGGTAGTGTCTATAGAACTATCCCTTGTATGGAAATATTCATCATGGTTCCTATATGACCATGGTCAATGCCTCCTGAAGAATCTTCAATGCATAAAATAAACTAATGGCAAATATATCCCATATTAAGGCTAAATATCCCCTTTAAAGGGAATGTGTAGTGCTTTAAGACTTGTTTCCATTACATTGTTGTCCCATTACCATGGTTAAGACCTGGAGACCCATCCTTAGTGTATAAAACCTCATAATGACACCCATATCCCATAAAGGCCAAATATTCCATCTATAAGGCATATGTGTTGATTTAGAGACTTATTGTGTACTCTTCCATGAGTATAGTTGTAGTCCAAAGACCCATCCCTCCCATCCAAAAACCTATAATGTCACCCTTGTCCCATTATAATACCATTTAGACTCCCAATATTCCATCTAGACGGTGTATTGGGCGGACCATGGCCCAACATTACCTTGGTTAAGAGGGGGGGGGGGGAGTCAAAGGAAGGAGAGGATGATGATGACTATAATGGTGATTATAATGATGATGATGATGATGATGAAAATGATGATGATGATGACAATGATGATGATGAGGATGATGACTATGAGGAGGAGGAGGAGGATGACTATGATGATGATGATGAAGATGAGGGTGATGGTGATGATGATGATGATGATGATGATGATGATGACGATTATGATGATGATGAACAATGATGATGATGATGATGATGAGGATGAGGATGAGGATGAGGGTGATGATGATGATGAATATGATGTTGATGATGACGATGACGACGATGATGAACAATGATGGTGATGATGAGGATGAGGATGAGGATTAGTATGATGATGATGACGACGATGATGAGGAACAATGATGATGATGATGATGATGTTGATAGGTTTACTTGAAACTTTGCTTTGATTTTATTTTCAAGCATTTGCAATGGAATGGTGATGATGAACAATGATGATGAGGAGGACGAGGAGGATGAAAATTACAATGATGAGGATGATGACTATGATGATGATGATGATGATCGCGATGACAATGATGATGAACAATGAGGGTGATGATGATGACGCTGATTATCACGATGACTATGGCTAAGATGATGATGATTATGATGATGATGATGATGATGATTGTAATGATGATGAGGAGGAGGATTACTATTTGTTGTTGATGATGAGGATGAGGGTGATGATGATGATGATGATGATGAGGATGATGATGGTGATGATGATGATGATGATGATGATGTTGACGACGACGATAATGAACAATGATGGTGATGATGATGAAGATGAGGGTGAGGGTGATGATGAGGAGGAGGAGGAGGAGGAGGAGGAGGATGATGATGATGAGGATGAGGGAGATGATTAGGAGGAGGAGGAGGAGGAGGAGGATGATGATGATGACAATGATTATGAACAATGATGGTGATGATGATGATGAGGATGAGGATGAGGATGAGGATGAGGATGATGATGAAGACGATGATGAGGAAAAATGATGATGATGATGATGATGATGATAGGTTTATTTTAAACTTTACTTTGATTTTATTTTCAAGCATTTGCAATGGAATGGTGATCATGAGCAATGATGAGGAGGAGGAGGAGGAGGATGACAATGCCGATGATGAGGATGATGACTATGATGACGATCACGATGATGATAATGATGAACAATGATGGTGATGATGATGATGATGATGATGATCACGATGATGTTGACGATGATGATGATCACGATGATGATGACGATGATGATGATGATGATGATCACGATGACTATGGATATGATGACGATGATTATGATGATGATGATGATGATTACGATGATGAGGAGGAGGAGGATGACTATTTGTTGTTGATGATGAGGATGAGGGTGATGATGATGATGATGATGATGAGGATGATGATGGTGATGATGAGGATGATGAGGATGAGGATGATGATGATGGTCATGATGACGACGATGACGACGACGATGATGATGATGATGATGATGATGAGGATGAGGATGAGGATGAGGATGACGATGATGATGATGATGATGATGACGATGCTGATAAACAATGATGGTTACGATGAGGAGGAGGAGGAGGAGGAGGAGGATGAGGGTGATGAGGATGAGGATGAGGATGATGATATGATGACGATGATGATGAACAATGATGGTGATGATGATGCTGATGAAGATTAGGATGAGGATGATGATGACGATGATGAGGAACAATGATGATGATGATGATGATAGGCTTAGTTGAAACTTTGATTTTATTTTATTTTCAAACATTTACAATGGAATGGTGATGATCAACAATGATGATGATGATGATGAGAAGGATGATGACAATGATGATGATGAGGATGATGATGGTGATGATGATCACGATGACGATGATGATGAACAATGATGGTGATGATGATGATGATGATGATGATGATAATGATATTTCTCCCACTTACTATAAATACTAATTACTAAATATTGAAACCGTTGAAACCTTAAATACACATATAAACACTCATTACACTGATGGCCACACACTTGTTTGAATATTTCTGGTACGAGAGCCACCCCATAGACTGTCTGGATGGAATATTGGGATTCTAAATGGTATTATAATGGCATAAGAATGCCATTACTCTCTTTTACTCTCGTACCAAAGTAGTTAAGCAAAAATGCATATGCATTATAATGCATATGCGATATGAATCGCATATGCGATATGAATCGCATATGCGATATGAATCGCATATGCGATATGAATCGCATATGCGATATAAATAAGCTATAACGCATATGCATTTTTAAAAACATAAAAAACTCGACGGGAATAAGATTTGGAATTAGCTTCGGACTACCAAACTTGTTGGCTAGGACATAAAACCCAGGGCTATTTGTTGTCTTTTAGAATTCTATCAATATGCTCAGTTTCAATGGCGTGTTTTGCTTTGACAAACACAGTTTTTTTAATGAAAAAATAGAATATTGTAGAGTATGATCTTACAATTCTGAATATGTCATTTTTTCCCTTCAAATGCATGTTTTAATTATTTATTATTATTTTTCTAAATGACACATGTTAGTTTTTGAAAATAGATACATCGATTATTTTTTATATAACTTTTTATTTCCTTCACCATTTGACAAGAAAACTATATGGTGCACTAAGAGAGAGCGAGCTCTACAATATTATATATAGAAATTAAGGATTTCATTAATTTTTTCCTTTAAAGTGTTGCACCCGCATAGAACGTTTTCATTTCAAGCTTTTCTCACTTCAATAATCAATAAGAATAAAATAATTCATGAAACTATAAGAATAAATAGTGTTGCACTAGGTCCATATGTCTTTTACATGTCTGCAATATTTTATACAAAATTGAAATCATTTACCTCATATATTGCCGCACCCGCAAAAACATATATGTTATGATGTGTTGAAATTTTGAAAACCCAATTTCACGGAAATTAATTTTATAATCATTTACTCACATTTTTTCTACATAAATGTTTTATATTATGAAAGTTGACTCAATTACCTATCTTTTTTGTTTTTACTTCATCTTCAAATATGTTAGGGAAGTACCCCTAATTCTCACCTAAAGTCAGAGGTTCTAGGTCTTTCCAATATTATGTGGAATCTAAAGTGTCTTTAAAGGAGTCCATGATTGTGCATCATCCATATCCTTAAATAGTTTCTCCTTAAAGACACTATAATCTATACCTGACTTGGAGAGAACTAAGAGGACCATTTGTGTTCCATCCTTCTTGATTGTGTGCATCTTGAGTTGTAGAAGAATTGATTGAACTTGCTAAAAAACTCTTGAATAGAGTCAAATTCACTTGGTTTCAAGTTCATTAGTTCCACCTCTAATTGATGGCTACTCATTTCATGTTAAGTTTCAAAAGTGTGGACATCGTGGTCTAAAATTCATTTTGGATCTTCTTGGATTCAATGTGCTAGAGTAGGTATGGAGAAACTAAATAAAAAAATAAGTCGAATGCTTCATCCATCTTGTTCAATTATTTGGACTTTTCAACTATTGAATTTGGTTCCAGCTCGATTCCCGTTGTGATCTAGTAGATCCCCTTCATAAATAAGAGAACCTCTACTCTTTGATTTCCATTCAAAATAGCTGAATGGGCTTAAAATCTATTGGGAACATATATCCATGCCTACAAATGCACTTCTTCAACCTGTAATGTAACTTGGTCTTTTAAAAAAACTAGTATACCAACTTGTTAAACACCTGTGCATATCTCATCCCATCTAGAATTTGAGCATGCAGGTCTAGATATTAAATTAGAGAGTAACATAAGTGCAAGAGATCATATCTTATGTCTTTAGGTAGGATAATGAAGATATAGAGAAGGTTATTATGCTCGAGACACGAGGGATACCAATAAAGAAAATCTCAAGTAGTCTTCTCATAGTGGAGCCACCAATTCTCTTAGGGAGAAAAGTTCACAAATATATAAGGTCAAACTATCATAGATCAATTCAAAGAATAACAAGGCGTATTTTGCAAAAAATATACGCTTATTAATCGCAATAAATGACTATTGGCTAGGGAAATTAATTTCCTTCTTCTAGTGGTTCTATTCAAAACGAACTTTGCACACTAATCATGGTAAAATTGCCAAAAACTCAATCCACACACCAACATTTTCACGAAAATCACAACAACCTTTCTCAAGGGAGTTGGTTTTAAGCAAAGAAAATATGAAAATAACTAACTTTGACTAACTTATCCAAGTGAGTTAGTTAACTCGTCCAAATAAAAAATGAAAATAATCAAGCAATAACAATTGCACCTCAAGGTGTAGAAAAAAGAGAGATCTTCCTTTTATTGATGATAACAACAAATTGCAAATGTATCTGATCGCTAAGACCTTTTTTATTGAAATCAGGGTTCCTCTAACCTTCTCACTTAAGAGAACTTCTCATTAGCAAACTCCTTTTTTACAAAAGCATGAGAAAACCAACAAAGGCGTAGGTTTCGTATGTAGGGAACCATGGAATTTTAAGGGGATAAATTTATCGAACAAGATAAATTTTTAAGTTGTTTTCAAACAAAAAAATTGTCATCTTCTATTTTTTTCAAATATAATTGACCCAAATTCCATAAGATTAAATTTGTTTATTTTAAAATATCCAAAATTGTCCAAAAACTATATAAAACCCCTAGAAATTTGAATATTTTTTAAAAATATTTCCAAACATTTTATAGTTGGAAAATTGATAATTAGTAAGATTTGCCAAGGTTTTTACAATTTAAGAAATTTATGGATCCTTAAAATTTCCCTTGTGAAGAAATGAAGTTTTACATAAATGGCGGTTTTTTATGGAAAAAAATATGATAAAATACGAGGGCTTATTTCACAAATCATTGCTGTAGCATAAGAGTACTCTCAAACCTTGTCCCCTTTCTTGCCAGCAAATGACCCCAATTTATACTTTTTTTCTAACAAATGAGCCAACAAATTAGCGCAATTTATACTTAGTAATTGGTTTAGTGACTACATATGTACATGTAATGAGGAGCATTCAATTAATATAAAATTTATTTTTTTGCACATTTTCAAAGGAATACACCACTTGCATTAACATGAAGTGCACATATAGACAGGTTTCCTTGAGGAAAAGAGCATATGGGTAGAAAATGTTGAATTTTTAGAAATTTATGAATGTACATGGTTGCAAATAATTGATATTAATGGCATGGGTGTGTTAAATGAATAAAGTGTGTAAAATAGTGCAACTTATGTAGGTCACACGACAAGAACAATGCATCCACCTTACATATATTCAGTTTAAAATCAAGAAAAAAGTATCCCTCTCTTTGGGATAAAACCTTAGCATATATAGTTGATTATGGCCTAATTGTGTATCATTCATAGATACATGAATCTCTTAAAAATTGGACATTAAACATGTAAGAGAACTACCCTTTTTTTGGGGGGAGGAGTTGTTTGTTTTATGATCCTCTCTACTTTTTTATTTCATTCTTGAGAAAATTGAGACCTGATTTTCTTATGTGTGCCATTCCTCATTAGTTCATGAAACCTATATCTAAATAATTGGGCATTAGATTCGAACCCAACAAGCGCTATCTCTTCAACATGTTTATATCCTCCTTGTCGTTTTTTCTAAATATCTTTTGTAACATAGAGAACCTTAAAGCTACAAGAGAATGCTTGGGGAATTTCCTTGAAGTAGTTGAAAATAAACAAGGCGAATACTTAAGCACTTCACTTCGTGTAGAATTTTCCTTGGATAAGGGACTTCGATAGTCCATTATGCTCAACTCCCATAGTCCATTATGATCAAGCTTGAGGGGTGAAACTTCAATCAACAATAGAACGACTACGAAAGAGTGTGTTTGAAATGCAATATGTGTCATGTCTATTACACCTTTGTAAAAAAAATCCATTGAGTTTTGTCATCTAGAAATCATTTTTAGAAAAGAGGCTAAAAGAAAATGTTTAGTACAACTCCATGGAGTAAAATATAAGAAAAGTAAAACTACCATGCCTAGAAACATTCACAGCATCATGTATTCAATGACCATTTTCAATATTATTATTGTATTAAAGTTATGACTAACTTAAATTCTTTTAACTTAAAAATATTACACATAATATAAATTTAACCTTGATTTACATTTAATAAACTCAATTGTTTAAGCCTAGCTTAGTTGAAATATTGAAAAATTGTAACCAAAGGTAAAAGTTAAGTGTATAGGGTTTATAATAATAAATAAATAAATGTAACTCACATTAATAACCCATTTTCATCATCAAATTCCACTAACAAAATACTAATCTTCAATCTCAAAGCTCCATAATGTGATCAAATTTGACAATGTACCATGTGACCCTTAATTATTTAATTAATTCAAACTTCTTTCTAAATCTAATCTACATCTAGATTCACACTTAATTCATAAAGTGAATAAATGTGAGGGTGACAATTCCTTAATTAACCATAACCGTGGTCCCTTACACCTAACACTTAAAAATTAATGAGAAGAGCAATGATTGATGTGACAAGCTCATTAATGACAATTGGAACTCAACACCTTAAGATCCCACTGCAAACAACATCAATCATTATTCAACACCTTAAGATCCAACTGTCCCAACCATTATTCTTCCACCATTATTCTGCCGCGCCATGGTTAATGATCACCCACATCTAACCCAAACTCCAGCTCTAACTCTAACGGCCTATGACAAATCACACACATGAAGAGTTAGCTACACTCATTAAAAGCCCAATGGAAAATGGCAAACAATATTCAACATGCAGTAAAGTAATAAATGCTGGACCTTAGCACTATGAGCCCTTGGATCTCAACTTGTAACATTTATTACTCTATTTCATATAAAATGTTTTTGGCTAAAAAATACAAAACCCTAACTAAAACTGATATACCCTTAGAATGTGACCCAACGACCCAATGGAATCCGGAAAACCTAACCAAAGTCATCTATTCTCATGACATTATATATCGAATGAGGTTGTAGAAAAAGAAAACCAAGGTCTCCGTATAACCAGAGTTTGAAGTGAAAATTGAAGGAGCCAAAAAATTCTGCGAGGACGAGAGAATAAAGGAATTATTGGCCAGAGAGGAAGACTCACGTACGAAATATAGACGGTAAGGAGCTTCAGGCAGAGAACGGAGCTGTGGCGACCGGAAAGCCCTACAGCAGGCCTCTGGGTTCCACGAAGAAGCCGAAGGTTCCTCTGATTGGAACCCGAGAGATGTCAGACACGATGAAAAATTGTGGTTCCAACGGCTTCGATGTCATAACTACACTGAAATATTTCATCGGCACTTGCTAGCTTGGAATAAAGCCTTCCAGTGTATCTATGACGTCGAAGCCACTGGAAACCTCAAGTACATGAGTTTTCATCCTGTCTGAGATCTCAAGTGATTCCAGTTGATGGAACATTGGGCTTCTTCTTGGAACCACGAGGCCTAGGCCAGGTCGCCACAGCCCCCTCTTCTGTCAGTGATAATGTCATTGCCGCTTCCTATTTCCCTCAAACCATTGTCCGGACCTGAGGCTTCCTCTCTCGCCAATCCTTCCTGCCAAAATCGCGTCTGCTGATTTTCATTCCAAGACGGTGACAGAGCCTCCCGGATAGATCTGTTAATTTCTTCCTCCCGTGGTTGATCTGTTAATTACAATATACTCACCGTGGTTGATTATTCGTCCTTCTGGAATTTGCTTATTGGCCACAGAGGAAGACTCACGTACGAAATATGACCGGTAAGGAGATTCAGGCAGAGAACGGAGCTGTCGCGACCGGAAAGCCGTGTGGCAGGCCTCTGGGTTCCACGAAGAAGCCGAAGGTTTCTCTAATTGGAACATTAGAGATGTTAGACACGATGAAAAAGGTTTCTCTAATTGGAACTTTAGATAAGGTAGATAAGCTGAAAAATTGGGTAAGAGCTATCTATTGAGCTGCAGAGTTTTTTATGTGGTTGCAATAGACTTGCTGCAAAGCATTTAATGCTGCTGCAGTAGCTGACCATTGGGTCTAGAGCAGCTCAAGATCTAAAAATGATCAAGCTTCCTGCATTTACATTAAATGCTCTGTAACTCAATGGATAGCTCTTACCCAAAAATTGTGTATGATGTTCCAACGGCTTCTCCCTCATAACTACACTAGAATATTTCATCCCTAGCTTGGAATAAAGCCTTCCAGTGTATCTATGACGTCGAAGCCACTGGGAACCTCCAGTACACGAGTTTTCATCCTGTCTGAGATCTCACTGGTTCCAGTACACGAGTTTTCATCCTGTCTGAGATCTCACTGGTTCCAGTTGAAGGAGCATTCGGCTTCTTCTTGGAACCGCGAGGCCTAGGCCGGGTCGCCACAGCCCCCTCTTCTGTCAGTGGTAATGTCATTGCCGCTTCCTCTTTCCCTCAAACCATTGTCCAGACCTGAGTCTTCCTCTCTCGCCAATCCTTCCTGCCAAAATCGCTTCTGCTGGTTTTCATTTCAAGACGGAGACAGAGACTCCCTGATAGATCTGTTAATTTCTTCCTCCAATTTACAATATACAGTTCTTACAATATACTCAATGGATAGCTCTTAAGATGGATCTGCAGTCATCTGTAGTCTTGAAAATTTGAAAAACCATAATCTCCTCGGGAGAATGCGGAAACGTACACAACAAACATTGAAGGCTTTAATTATCAATGTTCTTTTTCTTTTCGGTGTTTGTCATAAGTCAGAAATCTGCAGCAGAAGGCGTAATTCACAGAAAACGCATATTGCCTGCTTTGACCTATGCCAATGCAAGTGACCATCGTCATTACTTGTATGTTCGTCCTTAGACCATCTTCCTCAAGTAAAACTTTGGGATTATTATTTATTATTCATTCATTTATATTACAGGATTGCAACCGTTATATTACAGAGCTTGATTGCACAAATCTACGTAATATTCAACATTTTTGTCATCTTAAAAAAATATACAAATTTTCTTATACATCTAAAATTTTGTTGTTTGTGAGAGCGGTAATGAAAGATTCATAATCTCAAAAATAAAATACACAGTAAGTTTTAATGAAAATATTTATTATTATTTATGTATTTGAAAGTTGTATTCGGTTAATAATATTTTATAGAAGATTTTACAGACATTATATATAGAAAATTGTGAGTATTTTTTTAATAAAAATATTTATAATTATTTATGTATTTGGAAGTTGTATTTAGTTAATATTATTTCATAGAAGATTTTCCAAACATTTTTTATATGGATGGCCAAAAGACTTTATTTTTTTTTTTCCCTCCATATTCACTTGTATGCACTCACAACATGCAAATGGCTTTTTGAGTTCTATGTCTCACATTAATAGGCATATTACGATTAAGTTTTTTAGGTTTGTATCATTGATTTTTGTTAATGAAATATTGCTTTACTCATTTTATGGGACATGTTTAAAGCTTTAGTAAGGATATTTATTTATAGTATATAGGTATTTTATTTTATTCAATTGCAATAGTTGAAACTCAAAAACAATTTTGATGAAAATATTTTATATAGTTATTTTATTGCGCCGAGAGGCGCTCTACAGCCTAGTATGGGGGAGATCTTGTCACGTGATGTCACGTGATGTAACGTTACTAACATGTCGGCAAAAAATAATAGTGAAAGTGAATATTATGGGGGAGATCTTGTCACGTGATGCAACGTTACTAACATGTCGGCAAAAAATAATAGTGAAAGTGAATATTATGGGGGAGATCTTGTCACGTGATGTAACGTTACTACTAACATGTCGGCAAAAAATAATAGTGAAAGTGAATATTATGGGAGAGATCTTGTAACGTGATGTAACGTTACTCACATGTCGGCCAAAAATAATAGTGAAAGTGAATATTAGTGAATATTATGGGTTTGACCACATTAAAATTAATATTCTAAATCCTAGAAATGATATAGACTTAGTGATGTACAATTAATGGAGCATATATATTGCTCACGTGAAAGCCAGCAACATCATGCTAGATTCCGAATACAATGCCCGACTCGGCGACTTTGGCCTGGCCCGTCTGATTGAACACGATTGAAGATCCTTTATAGCCACCGATGTAGTGGGAACACCGGGCTACATCGCACCCGAGTGCTATCACACCGGGCGAGCCACAGCAGAATCCGATGTGTTTAGTTTCGGCACCGTAGCCCTTGAGGTGACCTGCGGAAGGCGTCCCACATCTAGCTGGAGCCCAGAAGAGCCTAATCTGATCGGTTGGGTTTGGAATTTGTATCGCCAGAACCAGATCTTGGAAGCTGTCGACAGTCGCCTGCAGGCTCAGTTTGCAATTGGAAGCGTCAACATTAACGAGGAAGACGTTAAGCGTTTGCTGATATTGGGACTGGCGTGCTCCAACCCAAATCCAGAGGGTCGTCCAATAACGAGGGAGGTTACTGAGGTTCTTGCTCGGGCCATGCCACCACCAATGAGAAGAAATTCACTACATGCAAACGAGATAAAAAGAAGAAGATTGGAACGAAAGTAGATCTCATCGGTGTAAGTTGTATGAATCATATCAATCAATCTTTTTGCTCCTGCCATCCAAGAAACAGAGTGAGTGAGGGTGAATGCTCATCTTCGTGATCTTCTTCCCTAGGTCCTCGAAGATTTAAATCGAATGACCTTCGTATCACTTTTTCCTTTGTAGGAGGAGGAGGAAAGAATTGAGTATCTGCAATCGCCGAGGAAGAAGACAATCTTATCGGTTCAACAAACATGCAATCACCCCATAACTGCAGTTGCGTTTGAAAATATAATTGTTGTAGTATTACAGTCTGCAGCTAGAAATGTTACATATATGATCATATATACATAGTACACTGATGTAGAGCTCCTGGAATATATGCGAATTACAGTATAATGATATAAAGAAAGGTTCAAGGTTATAAGAAAGCCATCAGTCAACCTTACACTATATATTCTATGCAGGACATATCGTGCTCTCTGTGCTTCCGAGGAGATTCATACATCGAAATTCATTAGGAGACGAAAATTTGATACGACAGATAGAGAATCAATCGACTTACAAAATCAGAGAAGCCAACATCATTATCACTGCATGCAATTCATTTGATGACGACCATTTCAAGAGAAATTTATTTATAAAATTGAAAAATATCTGTAATTTGTAACCCTCCTCATATTTTTTATTATTTGAAGTAATCAAATCCATGAGATGAACCTACACCATGAGAGATAAGTAAAGTATAAATTTAACCATGTAGACAAAATGAATAAGCCAAAAAGATTCCATGAGATTATTTTAACATGACATTTTGAGCAAATAGTATACTTTTCACATAAACCAAAAAGAGTTTATATTATAATATAGCAAAAAAATATATTAAATATAAACAAAAACTTGTATTATAAATCAATCAATGTTATCATTATCATGTATCGCCTTTTCCATATTATTTTATCCATTTATATGAAAATAAGTATTGATCCATTTATATGAAAATATTTATGAGGGGAAAAACAGTATATGAAAAACAGGGAAAAAACAGACAAGAACGCACCTGCGCCAGCCTGCACAAAAACCCAATACTCACTGCATTCAGGCTCGAATCTTGGCAGGTACACAATATGTTTACAAAAACCCAAAACTCACTGCATTCAGACTTGTATCTTGCACTGTACACAAAATGTTTACTTTCCTCTCCTGCGTCAAGGACTCTATGAGTCTACAGCATGTGAGGATCTACAAAGAAATATACAACTGAAACAATAACATCATGTTAAAATACTAAATAGCATATATTTGCAAAAACTTAAGTCTGAGTATCCCATTCATGCATAGCCCAACACTATGATGAAAGTTAACTAATGCACTGAAGGAGAAGAGCCCACTTACTCTACATTTATATTAGCATTTCTAACTTTGGCTTTAGAAGTTTCTCGATAACTGAACCAACAACTATCTATAAATAATTTCAAACACAGTCCAATAAAACCTTGAACCGTCTGCAAACACATCAATGGAGCATTTTAAAAGTGAGTCACCAAAAGCATAATGTTCATGAATCTCAAAATGCTCTTCTACTCATAAAAAGGAAATAGATGTCGATGGTTGTGGTATAGCTGCAATTTGGGACTGTTATTCGCAATTGTTTTGGCAATGACTCAGGATCCCATTTCAAAAAATAACTCAAAAATCTTTAAAAAGAGCATTACCATAACATACCAAAACTACAAATAATATTTTAGAAGTTCTTACCTACATCGCCACTTCATTAAATAGAATTTTTGTATAATCGTATTTGTAACATATTGTGTAAATTTCTTAAACATTGAAGTCTTACTTGTGTCTTATTATATCACGGTAGATATTACACTTTTGGAGAATGGTATAATTTGAAACAGATTCTGTAAATTTCTCAAACTATAATTTACTAAAAAAACCAAACCTAAAGAAAGTTTAAATTTATATTTTATTTTAAATTTAAATTAATATTTATATTAAATTTTAAATTAATATTTATTTTAGATTTCTTTCTTTTTGTCTTAAATTTAAAATATTCAATGTTATAGTTAGCTAAATCCTCTTCTCGGATATTGCACTAAAGGAGGTTTGCACCTAGGGAGATTTGATTCCTCTCGACGCTTGATAGAACCTAGGATTTGGATCTAGGCTGGTGCTTATAAAATACATGAATAAAGCTTAATGCAATATGTTAAAAAAATCTAGCCCTAAAGGTTAGCTCAATTGTTAAGACATGCACACACCTTCTCATTGAGAGGTAGGTCACGAGTTCTAGCCTTGAGTCCTTTGGGGTTAGGCCTTGTGTCATGTTTCCAACTGAAAAAAGAGTCCTTAAATTTACATGCAAACAATATCACGACAATTTACTTTGTGTTTAATTAAAAAGGTATTCTACACCTAAAATAATATTAATTTTGAAAACAATAAAAGTTATATCTTCTAAATTTTTCAATAATTATGTTTTATTTATGTCTTTAGCATTGGAGATCCATACTAAAGCCTCTAGGATTGGGTGCAAATAGTCAAATTATAAATTTATAAATGTTTTTCTTATGTAATTTAAGTTTAATTTATAATTTATAAATTTTTCTATGTAATTTGAGTTTAAATTATACTTTAGGTTACCATTCTTTAATTTGAATATACATTAAGAATTTCTCTAATATTATTTTAATTTTTTTATTAATAATATTTGATAATAATTTAAATCTATTTTACTTATGAATTTTTTATACTTATATTTTTTTAAATCTATTCAAAAATTTTGTATTTTTCATAGTTAAAAAATTTAATTCTTTTTAAATTTACACTTCAATTTCTTTAAGATTTTCCAACGATTTCTCTTATACCTACACTCCCAACATTTATTTATTACAAATTGGACATCTTTCTAGATTATAAACTTTTAAGAATAATTTATATCTTTTTTATTATAAAGTTTAAGAATATTTTAATATTTTAAATGTTTTTTATAATGAATTTTTAAAAATGTTTTTATTTATTTATTTATGTTTATTAATATATCTATTAATCTACACTATAGGATTTGTGGTAATTCTGTGTATAGAGTGTCATTGCTTTGGGATTTCCAACGATGTAATTCAAAATGTTTTCAGTTTTATATTTATGATCTACATTTTTTTTAAATGTATAGATAATTTATCTAGATTTTTTTTATGAAAAATAATTTTGTAATTGTTTATCTTCATAAATTTGTAATATTTTTATCCATGAAGTAATTAGATTTATATATTGATGTAATGATACTTGGTCTTGCAACCTAGGAACTACAAACACTAAATGGGTCAGTGCAAGAAGATGATGGACCTTTTGGATGCAATTCTGGTTTTCAAAAACATGATCACGTTACATAAAAATACAACACGTTTCTACTACATAGCACTTGCTATGGTTCAACTCGAGCCTGACATGTCATCGGACATGTAGGATAGGAAAACATAGATTGCATACGTGTTATATAACTACAAAACATGTACGCAATATGTAGTTATAAAATGCCTACATGATTTGTAAAATTAAAATTAATTTATATAGACAGTCACGAAACCTGAGGCCTATTCTACCCATGAGGAAGACAAAAACCGGGAGCGAATTGGAGCGATTTGGAGTGAACTGGGTGTCGTGGATTGTTGGAGGAGTTGATTTAGTAGGAGGGGAGGAAAATTCACCAGTGAATTATCATCTAATCAGGTAATTCAATCACTGATAGCATTATTTTTTGTCAATTCTAAACCTAGAATACGATGTTTTTTAATAGTGTAAAACAACCAAATTTTGTATTATTTAGCAAATTGGAAAGAACCAAATCACTAATTAAATTCACATCTCCCTCAACCAAGATGAGTGAATAATTACAATGAATTCATTTTCAAGAACTAAAAAATTCTTAATACAACCAAAAAATGAAAAATATAGAACTCCTCCCTTTATACAATGTATCCATCCACATGAAACCCAAATTTCAAACCGTCAATGGACATTTCCCCATGATACTAATTGAATAAGTTTCCTCAGAAATGGCCACAACAAGATAAAATGCATGTGCACAAGCATGAACAGAAAAAATGCATAAAAAATTAGTAAATTGGTTTCTCAAAATTTCATCACAATCATGTGTCCATGAACATAATCAAAATTTCATCACAAGTATATGTAGTTATACATTGCGTCTTAGTTAAGCACCCTTAACTAAATGCGAAAAAACATTAACAAAGTGTCTCTCCGGCATGCCCTTTGAAACATAAAATAATGTATTATATAAAATCAACAATATATATATATATAAACATCGAGTTAAAACTAGTAACTATGACTACTTTTATTCCTTCCTCTAGTTTTAGTAGCCACCACCATTTTTCCACTAAAATATTTGCACTTCTTGGATATAGCACCCACCTCATTTGTGTTTTAATTATACCTTCCTCAGCACTTTGCTCTTATTATGCGCATATGACTTACCCTTAGTGCCCTTGGCCTTATCATAATGACAAAAAATGTTGAAATATACGAACCTTCTCACTGTGATATCGAATTACAAGTCAACACGTCCTGACACCCACATATAACCCCGGTATTCATCGGGGGACTATTTCTAATTAATTAAAGGTCATCACCTAAACCAAATAGAACTTGAATTCTACTTCTTTTATTCTATAAACATAATAAATGACTCCCTAGGTCTCTCTAAGATCCCTTGACCTAGAAAAGACATAAATAACTTTACTCAAATAGTCTATGCCCCTCGATCACTAGGTTTATGAACCATTTTTTTAAATAGCAAAATAAATGGGTAATATATTTCTACATGTTGAGTCTCTAAGCTCATCTACAGCCAATTGTATTCTAGTCCACAAATTCTCCATTTTTCCATGTAACTTTTGGTTGGTTTCCATGTTTATACAACAATGGAAATGGTGAACACCCATGAACTACCTAGAGTTCTTCGTGAGAGTGTTCCCAACCATGATCAATTTAATTATATTTAGAATATATGGGAGCTGCCCTGTATCACCCCTTTTCTTGCCTCACATATCCTAATAGTCCCTTGCCCCTTTCTTTCACATATGCAAGGGACATAAAGGCCAAAACATGTCAAAATAGCACTCCTAAATTCAAAGAAGTTTAAACCCAAGTGTGCATGGAAGAGTCACCATTGAGGGTTAAGAAGTTCCTTAACTTCTAGAAAGAAGTTGAATGAAACTTACTATTTAATTGTTAAATGTTTAATTTTAATTTTTAAATGTATGTAAGTGAATTCCATTAAATTGCTTAGTTGAGTTTGATTTAATTTACATTTTCAATTTTGAAGAGATGTCATTATATACCATTTATATGTTTCTAATGATTTTCTTATTGATGTTTTTATTGCAAATGTGGCTATGGACACAAATGCTAAAATATTGATTGAGGTTGCCCACTTGAGACGACTTAGTACTGCTTTTAGTGGTGGTGACAGGATTCACCATTCACTTGCATCCACTTTGGAAGCAATTGTTGAGAGTATTTCATTGTCAAGCAACATAATATATGATATTACATCATATAGAGAAAGAAAAAGACAAGAGTATGCTAATGGGCTTGACTATGCAATCAAAAAGTTGAAAATAATGAAAGAGCATATATTTTCATTATTTAGGGACCCTCGTACGGGGGAATCCCAAATGCAAATAGGCCTCATATCTCTATTTAGTAGTGCACATTTCAGCCATTTGTTGATAACTGGATGGACAAATGGTATATGGTTTTTGATATGCCACCACATAAGAATAGGGAAATCCCCCTATATTTCCTTTGAAAGATGTATGCAAAGTTCGTGTTGCGTAAACACCTAAACTATTTTGATATATTGTAGTTTCATTAGATTGGTGGGGGGATGCCCCAAAACTGACCCAATTCTAGGCTTCGAGACCTTCATCTCCCTATCCCTGCACCTAGCAGTTAGTTTCCTCGGCCAGATGTCCCACCTGTACATCATGTTATTCCACAGACATGTGATGCATATTTGAGTTTGGCACGGGCAATTTTTTGTCATAGCACTATGGTCCAGCATATGGGTGAGGAAGGGACATATTTCCCTAGTGTGGTACATACACTAGGTCATCACGGTGCAGGACCATATTCTAGTGCAGTACCACCCACTAGTGTCGTACCCCCATCTAGTGCAAGACCATCTACTAGTGCAGCATATCCCCAGCCTACTTTTGAGCCTCATGAGTGCACATCGTGTGGTCGTCCTTGCTATGGTATTTTATTAGATATTGTCTTCAGTGGGTCTTTGAGTGATGTATGTATATGGTTAATTGTAATAAATTATTCATTTATTTTCCTCTTTGTACACATATGTATAGTTTGAGCTAATATATTAATTTTGTGAACTTGCAGTTGATGCTATATGCTAGCAGTGACACCCGAGAGTTCCATGTTCCACACTCTACAGAGGGGCATGACATTCCATCCACTAAGCCCTTGGTTGGTTGAGAGATTCGTATAGCACCCATTGTCGTATCTCACACCGAGGTAAACATTGTAAAATTTCAATTTTTTAATATTTGTTAATTTCCACATATTGTACATGGTAGTTCACTAATGCTATCTATGGTTTAATATTTGCAATTATTAAACTTGAAAATGCCATATCCTTCATGGGGGAAAGCAGTGATGGAGGTAGAATCCATGGTCATATCGACTGAGGAAACATCTCGGCATGACATTCCATCCACTGATCCCTTGGTTGGTGGAGAGATTCATATAGAACCCATTGTCATATCGCACACCAAGGTAAACATTTTAAAATTTTAGTTTTTTAATACTTGTTAATTTGTTAATTTCCACATATTGTACATGTTAGTTCACTAATTCTATCTACGGTTTAATATTTACAATTATTAAACTTGCAGATGCCAGATGCTTCACGGGGGAAAGAATTGATGGAGGTAGAATCCATGGTTGTATCGACCGAGGAAACATATTGGCTTCAGGTAAAAAAATAAAAATGTCATTTTTTAAATACATGTATATTCGTTGAATCATGCATGTCTAACTACATGAACACTTGTTGACTATAGGCACTAACTGAAAAACTTGGACCATTTCCTGTAATTGTATCTCCTCATAGGCCACACATGAAAAATGGTCATGTGTATATGAGGCGGCCTAATCCTAGCAAGAATCCAGTTGTCGATGGCCATGGAGCTACTGATACCATGGTAATGTATATCCTTCAATAATATTTCTTGCTTAACTTGAAATCCAGTGCATAAAATGTTTTGTTAATGTTTGATTTGCATGTTTACTGCATCAGGAGCCAGAGTTTACTATTGAAAACCTCTTAGGGATGGTTGATGCAGCAGTCAGTGTTGCATCTACAATGGCAACAAGTCACGCAGAGGTAAAACTATTTCAACATTTGGTGATTATAACCACTAGAAGAAGGATTTAGTCATGCAGCAATCAATGTGGCATCTACAATAACAACAAGCCACACAGAGGTACAACTATTTGAACATGATCTAGACATAGTCTGTTATTGTTGTCTATTGTTCATTCATGCACATGTCTAACTATTTCAACATTTGGTGATTGTAGCCACTACCACAACCACTAGTTCCTGCCCCCTCTAGTTCGACCATGAATGTGACCATCCTTGATGTTCAAACAACAACTCCATCTTCTACACAAGGAACACAATCCCCTTTGTCACAGTCTCTCACTGAGGTGAGATGTCCATTAATGACCAATTGTTTCATGCAATGTCCATGAACATGTTGATAAGTGTTGAGTTAATTTAGATATGGTATTTTATTGAGCTAATGTATTAGTAGATAATTAGTTGAATTTAACAATTGATATTTAATTTGCAGGGTCCAGAGATGTACACTGGTCCTACAGGATCAACATCGAGAAAGAACAAGAGGAAGCTTGAGTTTTGATGTGTCCTATGGGATATGTACATTTTGATACATGTACATGTGGCTTGGATAGTTGTGGAGACATGTACTTCTAGTTACTTTTGGATATATACGTACTTTTGGACACTTTTGGATATATATGTGCTTTTGGAGACATGCACATTGAGATTTCAGTTATAAATGAATGATATGTTTCACTTTGAATATGTTCTTTGGTTTCCACATGTTCTTGTGTCAATCTATTGTTTTGATTTGTGTGGATTATCTATTACTTATGAATGCACTATGTCAAAAGAACAAACTATTATATTTAAAGGTTTAAATGATCTCACTACATGCACACTAATTGGATATCTAATTAGAAATTGTGATTTTGGATGATCATTACAAGCAAAGTCAAAGTTCTTGCTCATGTAATTTAATAAATATAAGTGCAATACCATGTATTTCAATTTTTCAATGAACTCACTACATGAACACCAATTGGATATATCTTATTAAAATTGTGAGTTTAGATGATTAAATTACAAGTTAAGTCAATGCTCAAGTGTATTTTAATAAAACTAAGTGCAATACATGCTTTACATTTCATCAACAACCAACAACATTATTCAACAAACTTCATGCAACCAATGACTAATCACTCACTATGAAAGGAACTACAATAGACTCCAAAGACCGAGAACCAACTTCGTGAATCAACATGATTTGAAGCATAAGTCCATCGGATTTGAAAAAGTTGAGTTGGACATTAGATTGATTCTGAACTAAGTTGTGAGAGTAAGATAAGATTAGGGTTAGGATTAGGGTTTGTGTGGTAGGGTTATGGTTATGGGCCATGCATGTTAAATAGTAAACCCTAGTTATGGCTATGGTTTTCCAAGTTTGGTCCCCACTGGCGTGAAATGCAGTGTCCAAGTTTTACCCTCATTCGCATGAAATGCATTGTCCCCTACCGAGCAAAACCCTAGTTTCATAAACGACCATATACATAGGTCATCACACAATGGATGGGCAGGAGAGGGCCCTCCCACCTAAAATCCCACTTCATGAATCCAATGGAATCGACGGTTCATCGATCAAAGCCCTGAGCATCGATCTATGGTGAGTTGAAGAGCACCTCTAGATACCATTCACGGACACTTAGTGGACTTGTGTCGAGTGCACAAAAATTGTCACGGAGCCACAATTTTGAATTATGTCAACTCTTGCTAATGTGTTTGGGCATGGGAAATATGGCAACACCAACCACATCCTCACTGTCTGTGCATTTCCAAGTTTGCTTCTTGTTGGCGTGAAATGCATTGTCCCTTACTGAGTGAAACCCTAGTTTCAAAAACCACCATATATGGTGGTCACCAGGAAAATGATAGGAGGGAGAGGAGCCCCCATAGCTAAAATCCCACATCACAAATCCAACGAAATCAACGGTTTGTCGATCGAAGGGATGAGAATCGATATATGGTGAGTTGTGGGTCACCTCCACATACTGTTCACGGACACTCGGTGGACTTGTGCCCGATGCACAAAAAACGTCACGGAGCCGCAATTTTGAATTCTGTCAATTCCTACTAGAGTTTTTGGGCATGGGAAATATGGCAACACAAACTGCATCCCCATCATTTGTGGCTTTCCAAGTTTGGCCCTCATTGGCGTGACTACCTTATCCCCTACTGAGCAAAACCCTAGTTTCAAAAACCACCGTATATAGTAATCACCGGGAAATGGAAAGGAAGGAGAGGCCCCCCCAGGTACAATACCATGTCACGAATCCAACAAAATTGACGGTTTATCGATCAGAGGCCCGAACATCGATCTATGGCAATTTGCATGTCACCTCCACATACCATTCAAGGACACTTGGTGGACTTGTTCCCGGTGCACAAAAAACGTCACGAAGTCACAATTTTGAATTCTGACAACTCCTGCTAGCATGTTTGGGCATGGAAAATATGGAAATGCAAATCGTATCCCCACCATTAGTGGATTTCCAAGTCTGGCCCTCATTGGCATGAAATGCATCGTCCCCTACTAAGAGAAACCCTAGTTTCATAAACCACGATATACGGAGGTCAATGAGAAATGTATAGGTGAGAGAGGGGCCCCTTGGTAAAATACCATGTCATGAATATAATGGAATTGATGGTTTGTGGATCGAAGGCCCAAGCATCAATCTATGGCAAGTTGCAGGTCACCTCCAAATATCATTCAAGGACACTTTATGGACTTGTGCCCCGTGTGCAAAAAATGTCATGGAGCCACAATTTTGAATTTCATCAACTCCTGCTAGCATGTTTGGGCATGGGAAATATGGCAATGCCAATCGAATCCTCACCTTCTATGGCTTTTCAAGTTTGGCCCTCATTGGCATGAAATGCATTGTCTCCTACTAAGCAAAACCCCAGTTTCAAAAACCACCATACAAGGTGGTCACCGAGAAATGGACAGGAGGGAGAGGAGCCCCTCTAGCTAAAATTCCATGTCATGAATCCAATAGAATCAATGGTTTGTCTATCAAATTCCCTAGCATTGATATATGGCAAGTTGCGGGTCACCTCCAAAAATCGTTCAAAGACACTTGGTGGACTTGTGCTCGGTGTGCAAAAAACGTCATAGAGCCACAATTTTGAATTCTATAGAAGGAGCAACTCGATAAGTTGACTTGAACGATAGTTGACTTAGTCTATCAGCTGACTAATTCAATGAGCCAACTTAGTTGATCAGCCGATTAAGTTGGTCGACCGACTAAACTACAGATTAGGTCAGCCACCTAAGGTCGTGTCGGTTCACCGAACCGACAGGTAGTTATTTTGTAACTATTTTGTAATCATATATATTAGGTTGTTGAGCCAGATGAGAACTCAGTTCAGTTCTTAATGTTGTATGGACTCATTCATGTAATATAATCTGTTAATTCACCTATTTGTTCTTATCTCTTGTCTCTGTTTTATATGTATGTTTTAGTATGTATTATTGGCAACCTTATGTGATCTGTGAGATTACAACATTGGTTCCATTGCCGATAGTACATGTCTGAAATGTATGCAAATAGATGATACCGGAGCAGGAGATTAAGGACTGGTGGGAACGTAAAGTTGCAAACTATTTGCAGAATTACGTACGAAGGAACATATTAACAATCACATAAGCAAAATAAATATTCTTCACCGAAACACATGAAAAGTTTTTAAAATCAGTGCCCCAAATTCTGAAGAAACTCGTGGATGAGAAAGCTGGAAGGGACTAAAGAACAACAGTTGTGGGAAAAACTAATCCGAGGAGGTAGAACAAACTTGTTTGAGTGGTTTGAGAAAACCACCGACGACTTTTGTAAGGAGAAAGCAGTTGAAGACAGAACTTCCGTGGAAACCATCAAGGAGAAATTTTACACAGATCTCACCGAGAAATTTCTGTGCTCCTTACCGACCTTGTTGTTCAAATTCTTGATCAATAAAGGAGTAGGATATATTGTTGAACCTCATCCATCACTTCACAAACTTCCATCAAACTCTAACTGGGAGGAGAAGCAAAGGAAGTGGGAAAAATTCATTGCAGAAAGGGAGTGGGAATACTTCCTAAGCAAATAGACCAAACTATCTGGGCTTTCTAAAAGGGTTGGGTAGTTTATCGAGGGGTAGCTGGTCATAGGTCGAGATAAGAGTAGAGTGGATTCTAGTCGAATAGAAACAGATACCATTCACCAGTAATTAGATTTCGACCAAAAGGAAACTCAAGAGAATAGTATCACATGAAGGTATGTCGGAGATTCAAAAAATAGAGAGGGAAGAAAGACAACAAAAGAGGGAAGCAAGAAGAGAAAGAGCCTTAGAGCTGCATAGAGGAAGGAGTCCTGGGGCGACCGACCAGGAAGAGAATCTGCCAGATTCAAGTCATGATCGACATGAAGAAGGTGTCGAACAAGAGGCATCCCCTATGGAGGAATAATTATGGATAGAGCAGCCAGAAGCTCTCCAATTAAGAGCTCCCCATGAAGGAACAACCCTCTCTCCGTTGAATCCGCGTACTCGCATACAGACTATTGTCGAAGAGGACCTTTGACTACGAGCTGGTCACTTTGGTATATGGAGTCGACTAGACGATGAAACATACACTGAACGGCACCTCATTATCCATCGACTAGAGGAAGGGAATTGGGTTACCTTTCAAGAGGTACCCTCCAACCGAAGTATCCACTTACTCTTACTGACACACTGACACATGAAGGAGCACCCCCCCCCCCCCCCCCCCAGGACAAATATAGATTTAGAAGACACAAAACATTCAGAACTACGGCCAAATAGTTGCAGTGGGCCATTGACAGATGAAGTCGACATCAACCGACTACCATTCGACGAAGAATCGACAACCGACGAAAACAAAAGTTTTGTCGACCATAATCCCACAGAGACAAATAAACCACTCACCCGGACTTCCCCCAACCCAATCACCCCTGACCATTTGCCAACTCCATCACCACCACCACCACCACCCCCCGACCCAGAGCAAGGCCCACCACAACCAGCTGCATATAAACAACAAAAATTCACAGTCATCCCACCTCCCCAACCAAAGAAACCATCAACCACTATCCCACAAACCAAAGATCCTGACTCAACTGTTGCAGGTACACAGGTGCTAACAGAAGTAGGAAAAGAAAAGCATAAGAAGAGGAAGGAGAAGCAGAAGAAGGCGTATCATGGACAGCCACCAAAGGTCTAGATCAGATTAAAGGATGTAAGCTCCCTGACCGACCCAGAGCTAGGAAAACTCCTCAAGACCCTAGCAAGTGAAGAAAAGATGAGGAGCGATCAATGAAATAAGGAACTCGACGATAAGAAGGTAGAACAGATTGAGTTTCTCACCAAATGTTGAAACTTAGCCCATTCAGTCCTACTGGGCCCCGTAGAGGTCGACACATACAAACCGCTAGAAAGGGCGTATCAACTATTTGAGAGCATGGTGTCGGCACTCAAAACTCACATTCAAGAAACAAACAAGGAACAAAAAGAATAAATTGCTAGACTTGTAATGGAATAGCACACCGCCTTCACTTAAGCTTATAAAGTGGTGCAAGATCACATGGAGGATTCTGTCGTAACTGAATAAATACTGAGAGACTAGCTTGCTTACTATGGGCAAGTCTATCAGCAATCTTGGCAGACCCGACAAGGGATCCAGGCATTAGAAAGTAGGAAAACCACTAAAGAAGCACTAAGGACCACAATAGAAGAACAAATAGTGCTTGAAACAGCCAAACTGCAGAGACTAGAGAGGGAAGCACATCAGTGGATGCAGCAAGTTATCCCCAATTTAGAAAAAGTCGACATCATCTACGCACAGATGAAACGACTTATAGAGACTGCAGAGGAGAAGGACCAATTTATGGGTCTCGACATGGATATGATAGCAAAATCCTCCATATTAGAAAATATGTCGATCCTATCAAGCCTGACCACACTTACCATTGACATCCAGAAGATTTTCCAAAGTTGGACAGATTTCCAACATCACCTTGTAGTAACAGCACTAGCCATTGTCAAATTCTGTTTACAGAAGCGACCAACCATCATATTTCACAGCCCGTGAAGACAAGGCAAATCATAGTAACTCTTGACACTGGAGGAATTTTTTGTACCTCCCTGTTTCTTCGGGACAAAGAAAGGTTTTGTTTGTGCAAGAGATGTAGAAGGAGAAATTCGATAAGTCGACTTGAATGATACCTGACTTAGTTGATCAACCGGATAAGTTTATGAGCCGACTTAGTTGATCAGCCGACTATGTCGGTCGGCCAACTAAACTAGAGATTAGGTCGGCCACCTAAGGTCGTGTCGGTTCACCAAACCGACAGGTAGTTATTTTGTAACTGTTTTGTAATCATATATATTAGGTTGTTGATCCAGATGAGAACTAAGTTCAGTTCTCTGTGTTGAATGGACCCATTCATGTAATATAATCTATTAATTCACCTATTTGCTCTTATCTCTTGTCTCTATTTTATATGTATGTTTTAGTATGTATTATTGGTAACCTTATGTGATCTGTGAGAATACAATGAATTTTGTCAATTATTACTAGCATTTTAGGCATAGGAAATATGGCAATGCCATCTGCATCCCCATCGTCTGTGGCTTTCCAAGTTTCGCCCTTGTTGGCATGACTACATTGTCCCCTACTCAGCGAAACCCTAGTTTCAAAAACCATCGTATACAATGGTCATCAGGAAATGGAAAGGCAAGAGAGGGTCCCCTTAGCTAAAATCCCATGCCACGAATCCAACAGAATCAATGTTTCATCGATCAAAGGCCCAAACATTAATCTATGGCGAGTTGCATGTCACCTCTAGATATCGTTCAGGGACACTTGGTGGACTTGTTTCTGGTGCACAAAAAACGTCACGAAGCCACAATTTTGAATTTTTTCAACTCATGCTACCATGTTTGGGCATGGGAAATATGGAAACACAAATCACATCCCCATCGTCGGTGGATTTCCAAGTTTGACCCTCGTTGGCGTGAAATGAATCATCCCCTACTAAGAGAAACTCTATCTTCATAAACCATCATATACGGAGATCAATGAGAAATGGATAGGTAGGACAAGGGCCTCTTGCTAAAATCCCATGTCATGAATCCAATGGAATCGACGGTTCATCGATCGAAGCCCTGAGCATTGATCTATGGCAAGTTGTAGGTCACCTCCAGATATCATTCAGGGACACTTTATGGACTTATGCCTAGTGCACAAAAAACGTCATGGAGCCACAATTTTAAATTCCTTCAACTCCTACTAGTGTGTTTGGGCATGGGAAACATGGCAACGCCAACTGCATCCCCACCTTCCGTGGCTTTCCAAGTTTGGCCCTCGTTAGCGTGAAATGCATTGTCCCCTATTGAGAGAATCCCTAGTTTCAGAAACCACCATATAGGGAGATCACTGGGATATGGAGAGGGAGGAGAGGCCCCCCATTGGATAAAATACCACATCACAAATATAAAAGAATCAATGGTTCACTAATTGAAGGCATGAGCATCGATCTATGGTTAGTTGCAGGTCACCTCGAGATACTATTCACGGACACTTGGTGGACTTGTGCTCGGTGCACAAAAAACGTCACGGAGCTGCAATTTTGAATTTTGTCAACTCCTTATAGCATGTTTCAGCATGGCAAATATGGAAATTCCAACTGCATCACCACCATTCATGGCTTTCCAAGTTTGGCAGTCGTTGCCGTGAAATGCATTGTCCCCTACTAAGTGAAACCCTAGTTTTAGAAAACACCGTATACGAAGGTCACAGGGCAATGGATAGGTGGGAGAGGCCCCCCCCCTAGATAAAATCCCTCGTCACGAATCCAATAGATTCAATGGTTCATCGATCGGAGGCCCGAGCATCAATCTATGGTGAGTTGTAGGTCACCTCCAAATATCATTCAGGAACACTTGGTGGACTTGTTCCTGGTGCGCAAAAAATGTCATGGAGCCACAATTTTGAATTTCATCAACTCCTGCTAACATATTTAGGCGTGGGAAATATGGCAATTCCAACTGCATACCCACCGTCTATGGCTTTCCAGGTTTGGCCCTCATTGGCGTGAAATGTATTGTCCCCTACTAAGAGAAACCCTAGTTTTAGAAACCACCATATACGGAGGTCATCACGAAATGTACAGGTGGGAGAGGTTCCCCTCTATCTAAAATCCCATATCATGAATCCAACAAAATCAACGGTTCGTCGATCGGAGGCTCAAGAATTGATCTATGGCAAGTTGTAGGTCACCTCCAGATACTAGATTCTTCATGTTAAATTCTAGTATGTAAATGTTTTATGGTTACCTTTATGCATTGAACTAATGGTTATAATAAAAAAATTAACATGGTATAGGAGTTGAGTTATGAAGAAGGAAATTATATAAGCCTTAAACCATGAAGTTATCATTGCGACATCTTGTTTCCATCATCCTAGTTTTATACATCGGCTAAAAACATTGACAATATTACCTACTTAAGAAATTAGGGTTTTAGTCCAATAGGAGAACTTGCAAAGAACTTTGACAGGTATGACCTAAAGAGGCACATGTATGTATTCTAATGTTATGTATATCATGTGAATGAGATCTTGAAATGTTCATATGAATGATATATAGGGTTTATTGATCATATGTAAAATTTGTCATGTTCATTAACTTGACATACAAGAGAACTTTTGGCATATTTATAAACAACATTATGGAAAATTTTGCATATCAAGAACACAAAATTGACATATTCATAAGCAACATACATGGGTAAATTAAAATTATGATACATACCTCATCATGCTAGATCCACCTATTATCATAAAACCAAACCCTCTGGATCAACTCTTATAATGATGGTCTCCATTAGTCTCTCGTGCTCTATATCCGGTAAGAAGTAGTGTACCTTTGATGAATTTTGGCTAGTTATTGTTCGTACCTGAAGGTTTGTACCAATGATTAAGTTGATAAAGTGATAAACACTTGGACCTGGATTGTAATCCCTGTAAACATATCCACCCTTCTTTCTTGCATTGTTGTCATGTGTAAGGTATTCACCTTTAACAACCATAGACCCTATTGGGAAGTGGTTTTTTTCATCTTTAGTCATGGACACAATGAGGGTTTTCTTTGCCTCTATACAATGTGTTAACCAGTAATCACCACCCTATTCACTATCTTTTGAGGAAACCACTGCATATATGTGTCCTGCATAATATGATTGTGGGTATATGATCAAATATTTTCCATGTGATACATGTCCATTAATGTGAGTTTCAAGACAACATAAAAAAACAAAAAAATGTTAAGGAAATGCATCATACCAAGATGTACGAGGTTTGAGACATGATGAAAATCTATAGAAAAAGATGATTGATCTTGTTCCAATGAAGTTAACTCAACAATTGCACACTGATTAAGTGGAAGTGATATGCGATCTCATCCATCAACCTAATCCAATGATTCACACCCATCCCAGTCACCATCACCACAAGGAGGGAAAAAACAAGCAAGTTTTCTTATCCAAAATTTAAATATTCGGTTATCAAAGATTTGAACTGAATGAAAGCCACAAATCCCAGGAACAATCTTTCATTCCCATGCATGTGAACGATCTATGTCTACCACCTCCCAAAAAAAATCTCTCCACATGTCTCTTTCTTGTGGATTCTACTCGCATAGTTGATTCCTCTCCCATTACTGGCATGCACCACCTGACTATAATTGAGCATTTTGAATTGTAGATACTGTAGGTAATTTCAATTCCTCTCTTCGTAGGGTTGTTTTGACACATGCTCCGGCTCCATCATTCTCTCCTTTACCATGCCTAGTCTCAAAATAGTTCCACATATGTGGAACTTTGTAGTTTTTATGCAATGAACACAACCATTGAAATATGCGTGCACTTTTTAACTGACCTTGACACATCCATCAGACCAAATACAGTTTCGATCCATCTGCATTTCCTTCCCTTCAAATGATCATAGAACATGATGAAGCAATGTCATACATAGTGGAAGTCATTGCACCTATCATCACTTATGTAGAAGTGATATTCCTTTATAATTTCTCTTTTCTCTTCACTGCTATTTGGGCCATGCCTATATGTGATATGCACCATCAAGGGAACCTGCTCATAGTGATAATACTGACTTTGGATCTCATTTTGAGGTTAAAAAGTGTAGTTCTCAGCAAAATCAACAACTAAAAGTATAGTACCATGGGGAAATGTATCTCTGCATATTCTAAACTTCTCATCGTGCCATCGTGCCAAGTGGACATGCTTAACATATTGATGTTTCTTTTCAATAAATTCCTTGACGAAGTCACTAACTTGTACCTGTTGACACAAAATGATATCAATATCAGTTTTTTTTTATAAATAATGAAATGTAACTATTCAAACATAAATTTATAGATAAATGCATGTACCTGAGATGTCACCAATTATATTTTTTTTTCTTTCTTTCCTTGGGACTATTTCATAGCTGATATATTTGAAACTTTTCATGTCTATAACTATATTCACAAATTCATTGTCTCCACTCTCATGCATACATTGGCTCAATAATGTCATTCCAGTACAATTGGAGCAATTTCCATCCAAGCAAGATTTTGCATAGTATGTTTGCCCCTCAGGCCTGTTGTACATGATACTATGAATGGATTCTCTTGATGAATTCAGTGGTATTGTCAAGGAGAAATCATGCACATGGTTAGTATGCAACACATGACGAATGTACAAAAATGTTTCATAGTAATATTCATATTCTACATGGTATCTACAACAGCAAGTGTTACAAAGAGTATTTATTCTAACATACCAGGGCTTACATTTCTCAAAAGATCTTGGCCCCAAATTCAATTTTCTATGTTCATTCCTAAATTTCTCATATAGTTTTGTCTGTTTTCTATCAATAAGATTCTTAGTATGTGGTTCACAGTCCTTTGAACCCTTTCTCGGTTTTAGTACATCCTTTCGGTTTGAAGAAGGCCTTGTGTGATCATGCCAAAAACTCTGCACTAGTCCCTTTACTACATCAACTATCTTCATGTCACGACATGGCAACTGACCAATAAAGGCCCAAAAATATGTCTGAGCAGTTGTGTCAAGATGTTCTCTTCTAATAGAATACCTATGGAGGGTTTTTACATTCAAATTAACTAGTTTAGATGTAGGCTTGAGAAAATGAAGGACCCTAGTGTTTTTATTTACAATTGCTTGTGACAACACATGATGAGCCGCATTACGGTCCTTTGAACATGTGTTTTTACCAATTTTACCAAAGGAATATACTAAGCTTTTAACTATATGAGAACTTGATCCATAAGTCTTTATCATATTTAGCCCTAACAATTTCCTAACAATATTCATGCCCCTAGATTTTAACAATGATAAAAATAATCTACATTTATCTCCATCACAATTAGAAACAAAATATTTATTTAGTATTTATTGAGTTTGATAAGCAATACTACATTTAGATAGCGTACCTTCAATGGAATTAAGGACTCCTTCATCAACTTGTATATGCTTCAGAGTTCTTCGACATGTGCTTTCTAATGGAGGTAAGGGGGTTGGAATTCTATCATCTAGGGCATCAACAATACGCTCTGGCATTTCAGTAGCAACTTGCTTTCCTTCATTCTCTTCCTGGTAGTTGGATGGTGGAATTCCAACATCCTCATCAATGGTCTGGATAATATTTTCTTCTTCAACAATAGGCTCCATGTCCAATGCCTCTTCATGAGCTTTGAATTGAGATGATAACTTATCACTTTGACTTGATGTGGGATTTGAAAGATCCCCTAATGAGCACCTACGTTTTGCTTCTGGAATACGTTCATGGACTGCTTGTTCAACAACTATTGTGGAAATTGAAGGTCCCTCTAGTGAATGCTTCCTTTTTTCTTGTGTTGGATCAATAGGATGAACCATGGTATCCTCTATAATTGGATTTGGATTAGCTTCCAAAGAAAGCCTTGGATTCATCATGTCTATTCTTTTCTTTTCTTTCTCTTCTTCAATGACTTCTCGAGGTCTGTTCTTCCTTGCTGATTTTCTTCCTCGGTTACGTACATTCCCCATCACCATAATGATAAATTCAATATAGTTTGTTTCTGTTGGTCGTCAATTACAAGCTTTCAAACCTTTAACTTGCTTTATAACTATTGATCCTTCAAGGTGCTTCAATCTTGCTTCTCAATTGTTCATATTTCCCATCAAAACAATGATGAATGAGAAAATTTAGCTTTGGTTAGATCTTGAATAATAAGCAAATGAAAGTTAAATCATAAATTGTTCCTCAAGTTGATTCTCTTATACAATTGTGTATATCCACCATCACCATGAAATGATATTGAAGCTTGATATCTTATCCTGTATGCTCCTCAACCATGAAAGATGTCCTCAATGTTGCACCTGCATAACAAAAGGAATGATGGAGAATGTGTATTGTAAATATTTCCACAGACAGGCTCATGCTCTTGAGAAAAACGTGCAATAATCGTATTTTCATAAAGATAGAGTAAAGTTGCTCTCGGAAAAAAACAATCCACTATTTTTACAGTCCCAAAATGCGCACATGTTATATAGAGTAAAAACACGCACACGATTTGTAGAAGGAAAACATGCAGGCGATAGTTTTAAGCACAATTAATAGGTTAGGTGCACGGCTAAGGCAACGAATAAAATCATAAGAAAACAAATGTTTTCTATGGTTAGAAACAAAGCAATTTTTTTTAGTGTTCCCTTCTTTTCATGCATATAAATGTTTCTCTCTATACACCCAATAATCCCTAGATACCCCTATCTCTTTCTAAATATACCTCCCTCATTCTCTCTACATCCCTCCCTATATGTTTCTTTCTCTCCCTTACTCCATCCCTCCCTCTCTCATCGTGATGATGATGTTGTTGATGATGAACATGATGATGATTATGATGAACATGATGATGGTGATGATGATGATGATGAACATGATGATGATGATGAAGATGGTGATGATGATACTGATGGTGATGAAGATGGTGATGATGGTGATGATGAAGACAATGATGATGAAGATGATGATGATGAACATGATGGTGATGATGATGATGATGATGATGATGACGACGACGATGATGATGAACATGATGATGGTGATGATGATGAACATGATGATGAAGATGATGATGATGATAATGATGATCATGATCATGATCATGATTATGATTATCATGATGGTGATGATAATGATGATGATGATGATCATCATCATCATCATCATGGTGATGAAGACAATGATGATGAACATGATGAACATGATGATGATGATGATGATGATTATGATGATCATGATCATGATGATGAAGACGATGATGATCAACATGATGATGATGATTACGATGGTTATGATGATGTTGATGATGGTGATGACGGTCATGATGATCATCATCATCATGGTGATGAAGACGAAGATGATGAACATGATGATGATGATGACGATGATGAACATGATGATGGTGATGATGATGAACATGATGATGGTGATGATGATGATGATGAATACGATGATCATGATAATGATGATCATGATATGATCACGACGATGATTATCATGATGGTGATGATGATGATGATGATGATGATGACGACGACGACGACGACGATGATAATGATGATGAAGATGATGATGACATCGACAATGACGACGACGATGACGATGATGACCATGATGATGATGATGATGATCAGTTGATGATGATGATGATCACGATGATGATGATGATCATGGTGATGAAGACAATGATGATGATGATAATGATGAACATGATGATGATGATGATTATGATGATCATGATCATGATGATGAAGATGATGATGATCAACATGATGATGATGAAGAAGTTGATGATGATTATGATGGTTATGATGATGTTGATCATGATAATGATGATCATGGTGATGAAGATGATGATGATGAACATGATGATGATGATGATAATGATGAACATAATGATGGTGATGATGATGATAATGATGAACATGATGATGGCGATGATGATGAACATGATGATGGTGATGACGATGACGAACATGATGATGATGAACATGTTGATAATGATCATGATGATGATGATGAAGACAATGATGATGATAATGATGATCATGATCATGATCACGATGATGATTATCATGATGGTGATGATGATGATGATGATGATGAAGATGATGATGGCATCGACGACGATGATGATGACAATGATGATGACCACGATGATGAAGACAATGATCATTTGTTGATGATGATCATGATGATGATCATGATCATGGTGATGAAGATGATGGTGATGAACATGATTATGATTATGATGTTGATGATGATGATTATAATGATGATGATGAGGGTCATGATGGTGAAGACGATGATGATGAACATCATGATAATGATGATGATGATGATGATGATGATAATGATGATGATGATGATGACGATGATAATGATGATCATGATGATGAACATGATGATGATGATGATGATGGTGATGATGATGATGAACATGATGATGGTGATGATGATGAACACGATGATGGTGATTATGATGATGATGAAGATTATGATGATGATGATGATTATGATGGTTATGATGATGATGATGATGATGATTATGATGATGTTTATGATTATTATGATGATTATTATGATTATGATTATTATTATGATGATGATGATGATGATTATGATGATTATGATGATGATGATGATGATGATTATGATTATGATTATGATGATTATGATGAGGGTCATGATGATGATGATGGTGATTATGATGATGATGATGAGGGTCATAATGGTGAAGACGATGATGATGAACATTATGATAATGATGATAATGATGATGATGATGATGATGATCAACATGATGATAATGATGATAATGATGATGACAATGATGAGGGTTATGACGGTGAAGACAATGATGATGAAGACGGCGATGATGATAATGATGATCATGATCATGATGAACATCATGATGATGATGATGATGATCATGATCATGATGAACATCATGATGATGAAGACGGTGATGATGAACATCGTGATAATGAGGATGATGATGATGATGTTCATGATGATGATGATGATGATGATGATGACGAAGATCATGACAATCAACATAATGATGATGATGATGATGATGATAATGATGATGGCGGTGATGATGAAGATGATTAACATGATGAAGATGATGGTGATGATGGTGATGATGATGATGATTACGATGAAGATGATGACAATGAAGATGATGATGATGATGAAGATGACGATAATGATGATGATGAAGATGATGATGATGCCAACAATGATGATGATGAGTCTCATGATCATGATCATGATCATGAGGGTCATGATGATGATAATGAAGAAGACGATGATGAACATCATTATGATGAAGACGATGACGATGAACATCGTGATAATGATGATGATGATGATGATGATGATGATGATGATTATGATGATGATGATGAGGGTCATGATGATGATGATGACGACGACGATGATGAACATCTTGATGATGAAGATGATGATGATGATGACGATGATGATCATGATGATGAAGACGATGGTGATCAACATGACGATGATGAGGATGCTGATGAGGTTCATGATGGTGAAGATGATGATGATGAAGACACATGTGTGTTACTCACTATCCCTCTATGGCTTACTCACTGGCCCTCCCTGCGTTTGTGCATGATGATCTTGATGATGAAGACGATGATGTTGAACATAATGATAATGATGATAATTATGATGATGATGATGATGATGATGAAGATGATGATCAACATGATGACGAAGAAGAAGAAGAAGAAGATGATGATGATTACCATGATGATGATGAAGACGATGATGATGATGATGAGGTTGATGATGGCGATGATGGTGATGATGGTGATTATGATGATTAACATCATGATGATGAATACGATGATGATGATGATGATGAGGGTCATGATGATGATGATGCTCAACATGATGATGATGATGAACATCATGATGATGAATACGATGATAATGATGAGGGTCATGATGACGATGATGATCAACATGATGATGATCATGATGATGATGAAGATGATGGTGATGACAACGATTATGATGATGATTAACACCATGATGATGAAGACGGTGATGATGAACTCCATGATAATGAGGATTATGATGATGATGTTCATGATGATGATGATCATGATGATGAAGATGATGACGATCAACATGATGATGATGATGATGATGAAGATGGTGATGGATATGATCAACATGATAAAGATGATGGTGACACCATCCATCTCTCTCTCTCTCTCTCTCTCTCTCTCTCTCTCTCTCTCTCTCTCTCTGCATGTGTGAACCTGTACCTTTCTCTCCTTGTGTATGTTCCCTCGTCATCCCTCACACACACACACCTTTTATCGCTCCCTCAATATCTCTTTCCTTCACTATATATTCATCGCTCCCTCACCCCCCCTCCTCCCTCTCTATATTATTCTCTCTCACACTCTCTCCACATCATTCTCTCTCTCTCTCTCTCTCTCTCTCTCTCTCTATGTTTTCAACTTATCCCTTCTCCTCAACCCCCTACCTCATTATGACCCTACTATATGTTTTATCGCATCTTGTTCCCATATCTTCAATTTGCCCCTCCTTTGCCTCTCTCCTCCATCACATCCTATTCCTCCTCCAATACTCCATATCCACTATTCTATTCACCAATCCTCTCTCTCATCAAACCATCACCCACTTCCTCCCCTCCACCTTATCCCCCTTTCTCCACTCAAATTTACAACATCCCCCTAGGACCATGACCATTCCCAACCCCCTCTCAACTATTAACTATCCCCACTTTAACTTCCAACATCTTCCTAGGCCCTTGACCCTTCCCCACCCCCTCTAAACTATTATCCATATATTTGATATATTACATATAGTGCTAGATTTTTAGCTCTACAACACACGTTCACATCTTATAGTTACATAACACACTCGCATTTTATAGTTATACAACAAACATGTATTTTATAGTTATATAATGCACTCACGTTTTATAGTTATATAACATGCACTCATTTATAAATTCTACAAGGTGGGAAATGCAATTTGAATTTAAACATGCCAATTCACTTGCTCGCATGTCACCAATATCTTATGTGTATGGTTTGGAATTTGCTTCGGTAATACCAAACCTAAGCTATGGTACATGATAAACCATAGCTAATTGGGCATTTCCTCCATTTTCTGAAGAAGTTGTTGTTTACACACCCGTTACAGTATGCTACACATAGTCATTTTTTACGAAATATTAAACATAAATAGCATTTTTTTTGGAGATTCTAAATATGTAATTTTTTTTAAAAATATTGTATTTTCCTATTTCTTTTCAATTTCTATTGTGTCCTCACTCCTTAACTCAAAATACATGTCGTTAGTGTTATTCCCATAACTTTTTCAATTCGTAATCATTTTAAAAACAAATTATATGGTGCACTAGAAGACACTGACCTCTACATTCTATAAAAAACCCATTTCATGATTATTTCATTAAGATATTCAAAGGCTACACTCACAAAAGACATACCATTTTCGAGGAATGATCACTTAGATAATAATAAAAAAAAATTACTAATTTTATTTTTGAAAAATAGCACTGCACTAGTGTTATATGCTCTCTACATGCCTGCAAAGTTTTGTATCTTGAAAGCATCATTTAGGACCTCAAAGTATGTACCCAAAAAAAATATGCCTTATCATTTTCCTAAAAAAAGTGACTATTAGAAAAAATGAAATTTGACATAGTTATAAAAAATTTCAATACATAAACCTTATATATTTGGAAACGTGATCCAATTTCCTACATTTAATCTTTTTTGCTCAAAGTAAGATATTTTGTGTAAGTATCTTAAAAAAAACAATTAAGTTGAGGGATTGCTAATTTTTCAGTTTTCTATTGCATCTAATGTGCCAAAAGTGACCCTCATTAGCTTGCACTATCCCAAATATGCTTCTAATCAATCTCTACATTTAGTACAACTTTCTCTTAACTTATTATGATCTGATTCTGGTCTGTTTTATCATTTATGGAAATCTCAATGAAGACAATTTCTATGGGAATGGTGGGGAAAAAATATTTAAATCAATTTGTTTAAGAACAATATTCTTCAAGATATTAAAATAGTGATAATATCCTTGCTAATGCATATTATTTATTGTTATGTGAGACATGGATTTATCAAGCATGGTGAGGTATCAATTCATTTCATGTCATATATTAATTTCTTAGTATTATATGATAAAAAAATTACATTTCAAATTTTTTTATGACATCATCTCCTCTATAAGAGTTTTTTTTTCTTACATAATATATTGATTTCATTTTGAATAAAAATGTTCATTCTAAGTCATTTTTTATAGATAATTCGAGACTTGTAACTTTATAATTTCAAAATAGATTTTGTCAAACCTTAAATAGATGAAGCAGAGTATACTTTAACTACCATAAAATACAAATACATATCATTAATTTTATTTTCCACCTAAAATATAACATACTATAAATATATAATGTTTCCAACTTTGAAACCCCCTTCTCAATATGTTATCTATTTTTATATTTACTGATTGCTTCTATACTTTCAAAATTCCATATATTTTTTATTATTATGATTTTGTTGAAGATGAATGTGTTTTAAACACTAATTTCTTTCAAATACAAGTGAATACTAATATCTAAATTAATTATGTTGAAGATTAATGTACTTTCAAAACCAATTTCTTTCCAATACAGGTAAATACTAATATCTAAATTAAATTGTGTTTTTTCTTAACCACACTAAACCCCGTGTGAAAATGTAAAATTATCGACCTTTCTGGGTGGTTAGTTCAGCCCATCTTCAATAGATACAATATTGTTGCCCAACTAATCTTTCAAATGGTTTCTTTATTAACAATGTATCTTAGCCTAATTTTTGAAAATATGTCGACCTTTAGAAACATTATTAAGATGTTGTTAATTTATTATTTTTTAATTGGTTAATGATAGGAGCCCATGTTCTCCTGAGTTTCCATCCGTCATCTCGATTGATATTGAGAGGGTGTTTCTCAATTTCAATTGCTTCTCTCACCCGTCTTCTTGTGTAATGGTTTTGGTCGCTTTTGGTGATGACTTTGGTGTCTTCCATGAGAATGTGGTGTTTGAAGGTTATGGAGTGCTCCACTAATGCAGAATTATTTATCTGTCCATGAATGATGTCCGCACTATGTTCTTTTAATCTTATTTGTATAGAGTGAATAGTTTCTCCAATATACATCTTGTCGCAGCCACAAGGGATCGAGTACATGCCTTTAATCTTCTCTGGGTCCGCTTGATCTTTAACATGGTCTAAGATTCCACACAACGTGTTCAAAGGAGAGAAGGTGACCCTTATTCATTTCTTCCTCAATATGTTGGCTATTTCTTCTGTTGTTCTCTAGATGTAAGAAAGATTTATTGATTTTATAATCTCCTTTTGATTCTTTGCATGCCTTATTTCCCGTGGTTAACAAATATGACTACCCATGAAAGCACAAATGATATTAAATTATGCATTTTAAAATATTTTTTATTATTCTTATTTTAATGATAATGAATGTGTATTGGACACTCTACTCTTATTTCCAATTTCATTTACTTTCCTTGTAAATTTTAATATTTAAATTAAATGAAATATTAAATAGTTTAAATTTATTTTGACAATAATATACAAATACACTATATACTATAAAAAAATTAGAATAAAATAAACTATTCATATTCATTTTGTTTTGAAGACTTAAATTTATTATTTAAAATTTACAAAAGGAAAACTCTTTAATCTAGTATACGAAGCAAGGGTTCCTTACACCTTGGAATGAGAAACTTATTATTTCTATTTTCAAAAGTAGGGATAAAAATAATGTGTTTAATTATGGAACCATTATGATTAGTCCTCTCTTAGCTAAATTATAATGTACTATATTATAAAAAAAGTTCAACAAATGGCTAGAAAGCGAAGGTAAGTGGGATAAAGGCCACGCAGGTTTTAGAAGGCATCATTCAAGCATGAAATACTTCATTACACTTAGGATGATTGCAAAGGAATGATGTAATAATAAGTCTCACCTATTTTGTTTCTTTGTGTATTTTAGAAAAGCTTTTGATACGGTCCGTAGAAATAACCCATGGAATAGGCTAGAGGATATTAAGGTTCCTTTTGAGTTGAGAGAAGCCATGATAAGGCTATATGAAAAGGTCATTTTCAAGTTTACGAATCATGAGGGGTGGTCAACAAATAACTGTAATATTGGAGTTAAGCAATGTTTCCCCCTTTTCCCTTCCATTTTTTTTCATTTACATCGATGAACTAGAAAGGTGTTTAAAGGAAGCAGGTTGCGTCAACATGATCTTGGTTGAGATAGTTATTATCCTCCTACTTTATGTTGATGGTATTGTTCTTATGGAAAGATGTCCCTCATATATCGATAAGTAATTAAGAACTCTCAAATATTTATGCTCTAACATGGGTATGACTATTGACACCAACAAGACAAAAGTTATAAATATAAAATCTAAAAAAGAAACCTACTCAAATTTTATCTATGATAATAAAAAATTGGAAGTAGTGACGTCTTATAAGTATATTGAAATTAATATTCATCATAAGCTCAATTAGAAAGTTATAACATTAATAAAATGATTTACAGAGGGTGGAAAGCTTATTTTGGTCTAAAAATAATTGTAAATAAGCAACCTGGTCATGTGTAATAAAAAAAATTACTGTTTGAAACTCTTGACATCCACGTTATCTTGTATGGTTGTGAAGTATGGGAATGAACCTTTCTAGAAAATCTTGGAGGAATATTGAACAAATCTAGAAGCAATTTATAACTTATAACCCCAAAATTAAAAGTAATACGCCTTATCCTATTCTCCTCATAGAAGTGGGTCTTTCGCCCATTTAGAGCATGGCTATGAATAGGTACCTGATGTACAAGCATAAGATAAATAACACGAGAAACAAGAGACTTCCTAACATTGCTTTAAAATCAATTCAAAACCAACTACGGGTCAAGCAGAGTTGGTGTAAAGATATCATTACTTGGTTAAACCATTAGAGGATTGATGGAAATGACACTTTGCATAATATTGATAGTGTGGGAAATATTTGTATTTCCAAGTTTAAAGAGAAAATGTGGTGCAAGGAAAATTTATCGATCGAGAGAAAACTAAGATACTATAATGAGGTCATTAACACTAATTTGGAATATCACAAGTATCTCTAGGTAGTAACTACTTCAAAGAAGAAAATTAATATAGCCACGATTAGAACGGACTCTCATGAACTCCATAGCGAAACTGTGCGTTGGTCTATTCTTAAAAGTCCATGGGAGAAAGTGTTTGTAATCTTTGTGACTCTTTGAGCGTTGAGGTTGAAAATCACTTTATCTTAGAGTTCCCTCCTTACACCCACATTAGTTATATGTTTCGTAGTATTTTCTACAATACAAACCTTTATAACGTCTTAACTTGCCAAGACTATAGTCAGCTCCAAAAGATTCTCACCACAAAATTTTAAATCAACCCAAGTAATAGCCTTCTTAAGGTTCGATACTCGAAAGTTCGTCTCACTAGACATTCATCATCATCGTCACCGTCATCATCATCACCACCACCACCATCACCATTACCATCTTTGAATTATGTATTTTATGATTTTGATTAATTTTTTTGTTCGTATTTATTGAATTATTAAATTTGTAAATTAAATTATTATATATTCATTTAAATTATAAACAATTTAAAAAGGTTATGGTTCAGAATTTGCAAAATAAATTATTATATATTTATTAAATTTAAAACTTAAGATTTTTAACAAATATTAAAATGTATGGTTTTTCTATTTAAAACATTTACTTATTTACAGTTTTATCTAATATATTTTTTTTATAATATTACTTGATTATTTGAAAAAACATAAATATTATTCAAAATTATATATATCAAATTCATTCTTAATTACTACATAAATATTTTAATTATATTTTAATTATGTTGTTAGGCGTTCTTTCTCGACTTCGTTTTTTAACACTGTAGTTACACTCGTCGGCCTTCCACCTAATGGCTTGCTTTTGCGTGCCTTCACTGGTCTCAGCCCACCAAATTCTGGGTCTCCTCCTCCTGTTGAGATTCATGTGTTGGGAAAATTCGTTCAACATAACAAAGATCATGGACACATATCTGGATTACAACCAGGTCAATGACGATCTCACGTGGACGATCAACAACAAGCAGGAGATCACGGTCCTGGTAATGAGAAATTCCGCCATGGCTCCACTGAGTGGCATGGATCTGATTTCCATCGAGCGTTCCCTCAGGCTCCATGTGGTGCTCGACTTCTTCGACCCAAAGAAGCTTCACTAGGTCACCAATGGAACTACGTTGAGAAGCGCGCTCTATTAGACAACCGACGTGGAGGTCGAAAATGCTGGATTGATCAACATCACTCATCTTAAGTGAAATTACTTGATGAATCTCCATTGCTTAAACATCACTGGAATCTAATGAGTAATACTAAAACACATTTGTGAACTTTGTAGAAGAAGTATCAGAAATTGAATGCAGATGAATCAGACTTACCCCAAGAAACCTATGTTACCAGAAACTAGAAAAAGGGAAATGAAACGCTAAACGAGAACGATACGAGAAAAGTTTGTAGGTTTAGCATACAAGTAACGAGGAGAGAGAAAAACAACAAAACTGAAGGTAAAGAAGAGTCACACAACCCACTTCCATTTTAATGGATGTTACTCAAGTAATTAGAGCAAAGGTCACACTGTTGTGTCCTTTTTAATAAAACACTATGATCCACTGTTGGAGGTGGTTGCCACTAATCTATGAATGAAGAAATATAGTTGGCCAACTAATGATATATATGAGTCCACAAAGGCCAAGAGTCTTATCAAGTAGAATAGAATGGATGAATGCATATACCTTATCAAGTAGATTAGAATGGATGGATGCATATGATCCACTAGTGAAGGTGACTGCCATTAATCTATAATTAAAGAGATCGAGTTGAGCAACTAGTGACAAATATTTAACAGATTAGAATGGATGAATAGTTTGTGGCAAATCAAAATAACAATATTTAAAATAAAATAATTTTATATTATAAATTTAAGTGAATAATTTTTTAAAAATATAACACTTACAAAGATGAATCATTTCTCGAAAGTATAAAAATTGCAAATGTTTTTAAAACTATGCACTAAAAAATACTAAAAGTTTCCACGAGTACTAATATGAACTGATGTAAATAGGGAAGAGTTTACATCATAGTTTAAGTTTTTATTCACAATGAATACATTCTCCAATTTTGAGATACAAGACACATCAACACATCATATAACTTGTTATGGGTTTAATAACACATGCATGGACTAGTGAAATTTTGAATGTAAGGAAGCTTCTTGCATTGGCTCCTTAAAATTCCACTTTCACTCAAAAACTGTAGATTCCTCATGCATGCTCTACCAATTGTGATTAAAGTTCATTTATCCTAAAAGATAATGGAAAATCACCAAACTTTAAAGGTGAAATCATAGATGATGAATGTATGGTTAACTCTTACTAAGGCTAACCTAAGCTTTGTGCTTTAAATCAAACTCTAAATCTAGAAACTAATTTTCACATCTAGGGAAATCTCTCATCTTGCCAACCATAAGAAGATTTCCATCCCCACCACGGAGAAAACCCCAGGCTTTATTTTCCTCCTCCACTATCATAATTGAACCTAAACTTAACCTTGATAATAATCCTTCATTTTCTCCATGTGAATGATAAAGTATCCCTCTATCTAACAAATAGTACTTACCCTAAATCAAACACAAAATTTTTTTTAACCCAAAATTCTTCCCATTTGAAATATAAAGATGCAATAAATAAGCTACAGAAATTGATTCCAATGTAGGTTTTAATGCAAGTTGCTTTGTTGAATAGTTTGTGACAATCCACAATATAGAATAAATGATTGCAGCATGAATTTCATAATAAAATTGATACAATCATGTAAATTCAGTTTGTCTTGATATCAATATTTCTAAACAATATAACAGTATAATTCCCCATTTCTCTCTGAATTTCAAACTAAATGGAATTTAATAAAAATGAAACTTTAGATTTTATTATCTAATTTCCAGAATTTCAAACTAAATCGCTGAAATTCAAACTGGATAGAATTTCATAAAAATGAAACTAAAAGTTCTAATAAATTGTTCATACTAGTTCATACCTCTCATTTGAATAACAAATTATTGAGTCCACCTGCTAATTGCAACCAACGCCTAAGGAAAATCTGAGATTGGCTATTCTAAAATCAACCCATTACAAAAAAACCCCAAACCTGGCATAGGCTTCCAAGAAACCATTGCGTCTGCGTCAATAGAAGGTTCTCAAGATGGGTCGAGCGAGAAACTATTTAATACAGAAGGGAATGCCTAAAATTAGAAGGGTGATTGCGGTAAGGAAGAGGTTGGGAAATCCGTTGAGATTCATGTTATATGTTGGATGGGATCAATAATCTAGACCTGTGACAAATCTGGACTTACTGTTGGCCTGGAGGCTCTAGTACTGCCAGAGTAGTTGGCCATGGCCTTGATGTTCATATCTTTCTTTAACCCAAACAGCTCTCGACTTAACAGGTTAAAAGTCAAGGATCTAAGTGCGGTACCGAATTATTTTCCTCAATGTGCATAGCTGGGGCGCTTGGGTTTTTCTCTGTTTAGCAAGTTCAACGCCTACTGTATTGGAAAGAATAATACTCAAAAACCTAGAGTTTGATCCTGGCCCCAAAGAATCAGAAAAGAATAAACAGGCCAAAAATTCCCTTACCTTATCCCGATCTCCTTTACTTCCCATCCAGCGGCCCATCTCATCTCGCTCACCTAGCGATCCATCATCCAAGCCAGCGATCCCTATCGAATCATCTACGGACATCCGCGTGGATTAAGCACGCCCCTTCCACCTTTGAGCCTCGATAAACAATGATCATAGTAAATTGTTCTATATCTATATCTGGTGCTTATTGTGATATGGCTATTTCACTGCTTTGCAATTCCTCCATGGGCTGGGTAGGGAAAACAACAATCATTTCTCTACTATGAAACCAAAGGGAGAATCAGCTTGAGCCTTGAACCAAGTCAAGATGTGGCCTATGTATTTGAGCGGCTCTGCCAAAGAAGTGATCGATGCAGGGATAAGATGCAGCCCTGAAAAAAGATTTGTGCATTCAATATCATTAAATTTGACATCTACTAATTTACCTTTTGCGTGCTATCCAAGCTAAATAGAAATGATAGGCATGAATCAGAGACCAACACGGACTCAGAAACTAGACGAAACTAAAGCTAAAGCCATTTTCTAGTAAACCATCCTAAGAAATGATTCGTTTATGAAGAAACCATTTTTCAGCTTTAGAAACGGGGACGGCGACGGCAGTAAAAAATGCCAGTTTCCGTTTGGTCTTGGTTTCTCTCGAGGTTTTTTGAAAAAACATGGACTACCGTCATGTTTCTGGAAAGAAACAACTTTCGTTGGTGTATTTTGGGTGGAGGAGATGCACCCAAGGCTAATTTGCTTTGTAGCTTCAAGTTGTACCTCCTCATGATCATCATTGACACTCAATTCCAAATCCAATAGTATTCGATATTCTTCCTCTGTCATTGGATCAACAATCTACGCTTGTCTAACATTTGTGGGTCCTGAATCACTTCTAAGTATCTCAAAACTCCCACTCGAGGTAGAAAAAGGGCTACCTGAGCTTTCCAATCTATCTTTCACACTATTTCCTCCACTCGAACCGGTAGGGATAACATGGGATGTAGAGGGAAAGGTGTGTCTCACCACATAATTCAACCACCCATATATACTGGAAAAAGGTTTCTGCTCGGAAGAATTTGAGAGAGAGGCCAGTGATTCTTAGGTAGATACCCTGACTCTCTGGCTTGGACCTGCTCCATCAGAAGACCTGCCCATTGAATTTTTTGACCCATTTGCATCGTCCCAGTGATTACTACCAATGTGAAGTTTCGTGAGTAGATGTCTTGTCCTTGATTCAGAGAAAGGAGCAAGGCGCTCATAGACCGTAGTCTACAAAACGTTTCTTTGTTCTCAAGCATAGAAAGAGCACCCAAACCAATAATCAATAACCTCATAGTCACTATACTATGCCAATTTGCAGACAATGGTCAAGCCTTCTAAAACAATAGCCCCTCTAACAAATGAATTGTAATATGCTTCACTCAGTGGCACCCACTTCAATCCAACGTTACCATAAATGACATTAGGCATGGACTAGATTGCCACATAGGAAATATTCTCTTCATCTTCAAATTCATTAATGTCTGTGTTCCTAGCTAGGACTGGAAAATTTCATCTCAGGAAAGGGACCAGGAAATCTGATCCAAATCCAAGCTATTCTTTTTTGTGTCCATCCTTACCCTTTTTGCCATTACCACTAATGCATACTGCTCAAACATACACTTTTCATCTCAAAGACGCTAGAACCTTTTCTTGAACTTCCCCTCAACTACTGAAAAATCCATTGAAATCACTTCCAAAACTACAAAGACTAGCTCAGCCCTTAAGTACTAATAATCCCCTCAACCTTACGCCCCCACAAAACAAGATCCAAATCAGTTGGTGGCTCTTAAAGGGCTAATTCCCTAAACGCCTAATGAACTCTAGCAGCTCTAAACTCCAATTCTAACCAAGTTGGAAGTACAAAACAATGCCCAAAAATCTTACCAAATTAGGACAACACGACTTCTCTTTCCAATAGGGTGGATAATTGATAATTTACAGGTACCCTACAAGTGTTGTTAGAGGTCCACTACAAGTATATTTTCATATGCTAAATAACCTCTAGACTTAAACCAATATTTGACTAAGATAGGTAGAGTGCAATGTTTTCTTGCTTGAGCACCTTTGGAACTATTCTAACAGCTAAAAAAAATTATTTCCCCTTGCATCTCGTTTTTGTTTATTTGAATACAATTTTCAAACTTCAACAACCTACTACTCAAAGTCCCCATGAGAAATTATGATACTTATCTCGACATCACCAACTTCACTATGAAAATTCCATCTCAATTCGTCGAAGGAAGAAACTTTAAAAACATCACAAGTTTCCAATATTACTCCATTCATGACCCCAATGAAAGCTCGAACCATAGGCATGATTATAAAACTTGAATTCCAACTTGCAAAGTGTACTGGCTCAGAATTATTCCTTACATATCTTTGATTAGAATTACTAATGCAGATTATGGAGATGTTCTTGGGATTTCCAAGCCACCCATCAATCCCTTCATATGCAACAAAATATCTACCTTGATGATTGCAAATCGTATGATCCACTATGATCCATATTGTGTAATTAATTTCTATTGTGTATATAAATTCATCTATGACTCCCTTTGAAAGATCTGGCTCCTTATTTGCTTCTCTCTCCTTGTTAATATTTATCAACATATTAAAGAACTTTATTTCACGAAAGTTTATGATTTCCTCTCCAATTAATCTTGTTTTCAAGATTATATTCAATATTATGAACATAGAATTTCCTATAACCATCAATTCTCGAAAAATGTTATGAATGATTTACACATTAAGAAAAATGTTATTGATGATTTACACATTTGAGGATGAAAAAAATATTGGATTAAGAATTTTATGAAGCACTCACTTCATTCTATGTTATATTTTAACTTAGCTTCTAAGTAATGGTAATTGAAATATAAATGAATATCATAACCTTTCAATAACATTTTTTAAAAATATATTTTTAGCTTAGAAGTACTTTGTAATCTCTAAATATACATTTTTTTACAATCTCACATCCTAATTTTAGCTTTAATGCTCATTAATATATATTTTATAAAAAAATAAGTTTAGCAATGGAATTTTTTATCTATGTTATTATTCATTACACATGATTGAACTCATTTCTTATCCTTGAGTTTCACCTCTACATTTTATATTTTTTTCGCGGGAACGGTTAAAATTTTTTATTAAAAAGAATAGGTCGTGGATTAATGTCAAATACATCTATTTACACAAGTTCTACAATCCTTGAGGATTCCAAATAGATGTTAAAGATCAATATAACCATTTCCAATTCCACTAGCATCAATTTTGGGCTTACCTGAATCATTCATCATCCTAAAGGCAAACTCCATCATGAAGAATACACCATCCATCTATTTGAATTATTCCTTTCGTGTGTTTTCCAATCTACCTATCTCCCTCATCCACCTTAGCATCCATCTACCCATAGGCCCCTCTTAGTGTAATATCTCGAATTTTGACCTAACACTTATGGGCATAAGCCCCATTGCTTATGATGATTACTTTGATGTTTTACTTGGTATATTAGGCCTAAGACCCTATTGCACATGAACATGATAATTTGTTTGATATATTGGGCATAAGCCAATTGCATATGTTAGTCCCTTGAAGTGTTTTTTCCTGCTTAGTAATCCGTTAGTCCCTTGCTAGAGCCTATTGAGCTGAGACTTGACTCTCTTCTTCTTGTCTCTATTTATGCTTCTTAATTCTTCAGCAAATTCCTTCCTTGCTGCCTCCTTTCTACTTTGTCTTTTAAACACATCCTACTCACGGTAAACATCATGTCATGAAAATAGCACATTTAGACCATTTAGCGTTTAACGAAGTAACACAAAACTATATCAATACATGCATTATGTAGAATAAACTATACACAGTATTAATGTATGAAAATAAAGAATGTCAAGGAAAAAGAAAATCCTGCAAGTTTGTGCTTAAAACCCTGCTCAAAACTAAAACACACGCGTGATCAAACAGATTCTTCCTCCCAAGCGAGGTCGCATATGGACTAACTCAAAATCCACCGAAGAAAACCTGAAACATAGCAAAGTGACTGTCCATCTGAACCCTATACCGTTCTTCATCTTGGAGAAACTTAGACTTGACCAAAATCCCACGAAACAAGTCCGACATCATAAGTAGCAGTACACAAAAAGGTGGGAAAACCCCTCTTGGTGAGCAGAATCACTATATACATTGACAGGATAGTCCCATTCACAACCGCAATGGCGGGCCTTAGATAGACTAAAAGTTTCGCAGTCAACATAAAACATCGGCAGCCATCAAATCTAAAGCCAATGGTTGGGGCTCAAAATTACTAATCATCGGCGATAAAGTTCATTACGCATCCGCAACGACGAAAATAAAATTCACTACCACTTCCGCAAAACAGGAAGAATCACTGGCGATCGAAAAATCTACTGATTATGGAGGAATAGTCCTATTCATAGCTGCAACGGGAGACAGCAAACAGACTATGGGTACTGCGAGACTATTAAGTCTATCAGTGTAGGAAAGACTAGATACTAAAGCATCGGGTGGAAAAACTCCTTGTCGGTGAACGAAATGACATAAATGTCGGGTGGTTAGTGCATTACGCAGCCACAATGGCGGAAGATGGAAAGACTACGGGCTCTGTGGCAAATAAAACATATCGGCAGAAGAAAAATTGATATGAGGGATGGTTAGTCCGTTCCGGAGTCACCGTTATGGAAGACAATCAGACTGCAGCTTCCGCTTTCAAATGAAAAATGCAGCGATCAAAAGTTTCCATGACTAAACGCTGGTGACGATGAGCTCAAAAAAACTACTGTGTCGACGACACAAGAGACTAACCCTATGATCAAACATTAAAAATGATCCGATAGATATAAATAATCATCGAAAAGAAAAGGTTTAAGCAGTAAAGCCATGGAAACATCAAGACTAAGAATTACCCGTCGGCAAAAATAAAACAATAGCAACTGTTGTCCAGGCATCAGGGATCAGAAAGACTAATCATAAAGCGTTGGAAGGATAGATCAATACGTAGCTGCAACGGCAGAAGGTGGATGGACAATGGATTCCGCAACAAAAAGAAAACATCGGCGAAAGTTAGGATAAACCATCGGCGAAGGGAACAGCAACGTCGGGTGATTAGTTCATTGAGGAGCTGCAATGGCAGGTAAGAATCAAACTATGGCTTTCGTAAACGAATAAAAACTTCGACGATCGAAAAATTTAAGACTACGGATCGACAAAAATAAAATAAGGATATCTGTAATGTCGGTAACATAAACAACAAGGTTTCCAAAATAGCAGCTGCATAGAGAACAATGGCCGCAATTCATGTTCAACTGACCTTCGAAAAACCAAATCAAAAAAATGTTAAGTTTCGAAACACTTCGGTGATGCAGCGATAGAAGTAGTTTGTTTCTTCTCCGACACCGAGGCTACAAAGATAACTAAAACTTTGATTCAAACTAAAATGGACTTTCGATAGCACTGAAAGAAATCATTCAGATCAAAGGACAACACTTTCAGATCGAACTTTAAATTCCATGACCCAAAGCATTTGCAGACACAACAATTTTTCAAAAAGCATGAAAACCGTTGACCTCAAGACAATCCAAACTGTAGCAAAGGGAAAAACAAAATAGAGTTCATGAATCCACACACTCCGAGGCAAGATAAAATAAAAAGGAGGGTCCAAATTTTCAAAAATTTGGGAAAACGGTTGCAGCTGCAACAATTCTTTATGTGGGCATGTCCTTACATGTCACATGCATATAGTATTTATGTGTGGGTGCTTTCATACTTATGAGGGCATGTCCTTACAGGTCACGTCCATTTCAATAATATATTTACATCTCAACAACTCTTGCGGGCATCTTTCCACCTATATTTTAGGCATTTTTGGGTTCAGAAGCATTTATCTATTACCGTGAGATGAATTTTTTAAGGTATGTGCTAGGTTCTAGATCTAGGCCAAAAGCCTCATTGTCTACTCATGATGGGAATTTTTCAGCAGAAGGGCTGATAGACTGGATAGGAGAGTTAGATCAATACTTTGATAATGAAGAGATAGAGGAGGACAAGAAGGTAAAACTAGTTGTGACTAGATTGAAAGGCCATGTAGCACTATGGTGGGATAGTGTGCAGGCTAAGAGGAAGAAGAAAAACAAGTCAGTAATAAAAAGTTGGGATAGGATGATTTCTAGGATGTGAGGTAAATTATTTCCCAAGGACTACCAACTGAGTCTCTATAAATAGATGCAGAACCTTAGGAAAAGTTTGTTGACTCTTAGAGAGTACACAAAATATTTTTACACGGTAAACTTAAGAGGTGGTTATAATGAAGATACCTCTAAGAAGACAAATAGATACATCAATGGGTTGAGAATGAATATTCAAGATGAGATTAGTATTTTATATCCTAGGACTATGGAAGGGGCTTATTAGTATGCTATAATGGAAAAATATAATATATCCAAGAGGCAAACCTTTGGTAGAGGAAGAGGATCTACCAAGAGAAAGGGGAAAACAATTGGAAGAGAGAGAAAGTTCCAATCTACATGGATGAAGTTGGTGGTTCTAACCAGCAATATCAAACATGGAAAGGAGATGAACCTCAAGTTGAAAGATCCTACCATAGAGGTAGAGGTAGAGGTAGAGATTCATTCTATTAGTGTTACAAATGTATCAATCTAGGCCATCAGTCCTTTGAACAATGAAAATGTAGGAAAAAGAGGAATCTATGTCACTCAAGGAAAGTAGGTAGAGGCACAAGCTCCTATGGTAGAAAATGCACCCAAGGTTGGGGAGGCTCTTCTTATGAACAAGTTTCTATTGAAACCAAAGAAGGAGGTGGTATAGTCTTCACAAAGGATGGCCTTATTTCAAACGATATGAAAAGTTCAAGGAAAATGTTGCAAAGTAGTTGTTGATAGTGGAAGCACCGACAATCTTGTGCCCAGTAAAATGGTGGAAAAGTTGAAGCTTAGGAAATTCAAGCATCCAACACCTTACAAGTTGTCATGGCTGCATAAGGGACACCAATTGTTGGTTACATAACAAAGTGAAGTGGAATTCCAAATAGGAATGTATCAAGACAAGGTGATTGGAATACATGCCATCTGGAGGCTCAGTACAACCTAGAGATCTCACATTTAATGAAATACTGTAGAGGATATACTAAAGCTTCATAATCCAAGGTACTTTAAAAATAATTGAAAATGATGAATTAATCCTTGAGAGAATATACTAAAGCTTCACAAGCCACATAGGTGCTTAAATAAATAAGAGAGAAGTTGGTACAATGACGATTGGCTAGGAGCCATGAGATGAAAAAGAAAAGCGATCAAGAACCTAAAACAAAGATACATGGGACCAAGGGTAGTGACCTAGGGATGAAGTAATCAGGGGGTTAGGAGAGATTGGGAATATATGGAGAAGGCCCAAGATATCAATGGTTGGTACTAAGAGAAAATTGAAGAAGTGCAAGAGTGTTATTGTTCCTCCAAAGATACCGAGCTCCAATACCATTCTGACTCCAAGATATTACTTCCTTTTCAAATGAGAGCTATTTTCTTCCCAATAATCTAACACAAAAAGTAAGTCCCCCATGCATGAAAATAAGTACATGTTTGAATCCATGTCCACCAACTATAAGATTTTAAGTGTTAAGTGGGGTACTATGATACCATATGATGTCATTTAGGCATGGAAAATGAAGCTTTTCTAGTTTTCCAATTTTAAACATGGTTTGATTGTTAAAAGAGGAAAAATTGTATTCCTATGTTATTTATTCTCCATATAGCAGAAAATAATGAGCAACCCTACATCCACTATACCATTCCAGTCAACACCTATGCACAAAAGTATTAGCACACTAACGATAATTTACCCTATAGGTAATTAGAATGCTAAAACCTTTTCCATATTTTACCGTTTATAAACAATAAAATATTTTTTTACCTTTCGTAAATATGCCACCTCTATTATAACCTACCAATTTTAGCCAAATTTTACTTGGAAAGGTATAATCATCCAAAAATAAGCCTCTAAGACCTAGTTTCGCTGGATATGAACACATCTATTACCATGATGATGACATGTTTGATATTGTTGTCAATTATTTGACCTAAATAACACTATTCAAAAGGCTCTATCCCAATCCACTACTGGTATAAACCCTTGCCTCCTATGATTTCCAAATACCCATCTCTATAAACCCTCCATGATTAAAACCTGGAAACATATTACTAGTTATTGAAATCCTTTGAAATAATTCATTGTTTTTCTTAGCACTTGGAAATGGGGATTATAATCTCCACCTCTCCTTCCCCTTATGAAACAATCTTTTCTCTTTGAAAACTACAAGAAATCCATAACCCTAATATGCACCATATTAAGGTATGATAGTGCTAGTACCATGGATGACACTATCTTAGGTTTCTTAAATTTACCAACCCCTATTGTTGGTGGCATGCCTCTAAAATTTGACTTCTGTAGCTACCTAGCTCAACCAATCCATACCAAATTGGAAGAGTTCCCTACTATGGAGAAATTCAGATACTGATCCTCCATGTTTTGCATGTTTTTCTATCTAAACTATGAACATTACAAAATCCTGAACTTGAAGGTAAAAGATGAAGTATGAAATCAACCACCCATCTATGAGTGGAGTGACCGTAATAATGAGAAATCCTAGAAACCCTAACTAGACAACATTTTCAAACAAATTGATAGCCATAATATACACTTTGGAGCAAGTACTGGAATTTTCAAATAATACAGTAGGGAAGGATATCACAAATTCACAGTTAGGGAAGAAAAAAAGAGTTGAATAGATCCATAAGAAGGGTTTATTGTCAAAGTTTATAGGAGGGTGGATAGGAGCAAAACAAGACTGTGTCTATCAATAAAACCCTCACTATAATTTATTGACTCTATCTATCAATAAAAACCTGACTAGAAAATTAATTAATGGATTAAATGAAATCAGATGACTTACTGAAGACATCTCTGCGGGAAAATAATATAAGTTAGAAGCTACCTTATCCTATGCTTTTCCTGATGCCTTACTAACCTTCACCTTTGCTTATGGGTCTTGATCTCAATCTACCAATTTCCCTCTATGTATATTTTAGAGATGAAGGGGGTGGATAGCCTTAAGGACAAAACACGCCCAAAGCTAAGATACCATTAAAATTGAGCTGAAGCCTGACGCCCACCCAATAAAAAGTGACCTATAGGAAGAACCCGGACTATTAAATTTGTTTCAAATAAGAAATTGATCTATGTCTAGTGCATCTTAAGTGTTTCTCCACATTCACAACCTAGCTTTCTGGTCACTTCAAGGAAGGGGTTCAATGAACGAACAAGAGATGCTTCCTTTGCAACCTTGGAACCTCCTCAGTAACCTTTGAACCTCCTATGCGACCCCAAGCCTAGTTTGTGGGCGAGGTAAGTGAAAAATCTACTCTACGACCTTGGACCTAGTTTGTGGGTAAGGTAAGTGAAAAACCTCCTCTATGAACTTGGGCATAGTTCGTGGGTGAGGTAATTGAAAAACCTCCTCTGCAACCTTCGAAACTACTCTGTGACCTCGGGCATATTTCGTAGGTGAGGTAAGTGAAAGATGTAAAATTTCGTTGTCGCGACAGGGGGAAGGTAAGATGGATAGTTTTAATTGTTTTTTTTAATGTTTATTTTTTTTTTCATAAACAACACCATTGACATCATCATCATCATTAGTGATGATGATGTTGATAACGAAATTATCATTTTTGACATAGTCAACAGGATTATCATGATCATTGTCATTATGGCCATCATTGTCATCATAGAGAACATCATTGTCAATAGACCCTTTCCTGAAAAAAAATTGTCATATGAGTGTAATATGGTCACCATTTCGAATTTTGACAAATAGAGGATGCTTAATAAAGTCCACTATCAAGAAGAATTGATACAAGTATAGGTAAGTAATCAGGTTAGATGGAATTCATTGTATAATACAATTTATTTCTTACAAATATTTAAATCCTAAAAATGTGTAAAATTCAATTAATTACAACCTTAATAAATAGGAAATTGAACACGAAATTGTTCTTGTCTTATTCTTATTTTTGAAATTTCTTCTAAAATAGAAACCATTTTTTTTAAATAATTAGGTTTATTCAATAGATCCTAGAGTAGGTAGCTACAAAATATGGATTACATGTGTTAATGCACACATAAACGAATATAGTACATTGATGACGATGATGATTATAACATTGATGATGATGAGGTTGAGGATGAAGATGAGGTTGATTATGATGTTGATGATGACGATGATGACGATGATGATTATGATACCATTCTTGATCATAAAAATGAAGACGATGATGGTTGTGATTATTCTAATGATGATGACCATGATGATGATTATAGCTATTATTCTAATGAGTATGAACATGGCGATGATGATGATGATGATAACATTGATGATGATGATGATTATAACATTGACGATGATGAGGATGAGGATGAGGATGAGGTTCATTATGATGTCGATGATGATGACGATGAAGATGGTGATGATGGTGATGATGATGATAACTTTGATAGCATTGATGATCATAAAGATGAAGATGATGATGGTTGCGATTATTATAATGAGGATGAACATCATGATGATGATGATTGATATTAGTCTAATGAGTATGAACATGATGATAATGATTAGGAAGATGATAACATTGATAACAATGATGACAATGATAACATTGATGATGATGATGATTATAACATTGACGATGATGATGTTGAGGATGAGGATGAGGTTTATTATGATGTCAATGATGAAGATGGTGATGATGATGATGATGATGATGATGATGATGACGATGATGATTGTGATACGATTGATGATCATAAAGATGAAGATGATGATGGTTGTGATTATTCTAATGATGATTACCATGATGATGATGATAGCTATTATTCTAATGAGTATGAACATGAAGATGATGATGGTTGCCATTATTCTAATGAGGATGACCATGATGATGATGATTTCTATTATTCTAATGAGTATGAACATGATGACCATGATGATGATGATTTCTGTTATTCTAATGAGTATGAACATGATGACCATGATGATGTTGATTTCTATTATTCTAATGAGCATGAACATTATGATGATGATGATGAACATGATAACATTGATGACAATGATGATGATGATAACATTGATTCCAATGGTGATTATAGCATTGACGATGATGAGGCTAAGGCTGAGGATGAGGTTGATTATGATGTCCATGATGACGATGATGAAGATGGTGATGATGGTGATGATAATGATGATGATGAAGAAGATGATGATTATGATGATTATGATAGCATTGATGATCATAAAGATGAAGATGATGTTGGTTATGATTATTATAATGAGTATGAACATGATGATAATGATTGCTAAATTATTCTAATGAGTATGAACATGATTATCATGAGGATGAATATTAAAACATTGATGACAACAATGATGATGATACCATTGATGACGATGATCATTATAATATTGACGAGGATGAGGATGAAGTTTATTTTGATTTCGATGATGATGATGATGAAGATGGTGATGATGGTGGTGATGGTGATGATGATTATGATTATCATAGCATTAATGATCATAAATATGAAGATGGTGATGGAGGATAAAAATGTTGCTCAGAAGGAGCCTTCAATTACAAGGTAACTTGGTGAACTGCTTCTCAATGAAGGGCTTTGCAAGGATCCATGCTACCATTTAGGATCTCCTCCTTCTTTTGGAATGGATGTGATTCCATTCATGAGATATAAGCACTTTGAAGTGCTTGAATCATGGTTATTGACCACTCCTTTCTTCGAAGGGAGGAAACCCCTTGAATATTTTGTGTGCAATGTGGTGAATTGTAGGAGAACAAGTTCTTAAAGTTGATCTTGAAAACAAATTAATGAGGTATTCTTCAATGAGAACCTTATTTGGGACAAGATCTCCCTTATGTGTGTGATGTTTTTGTACTAATGCACTATCAATGAGATATTCATCATGAATAGGTTCTTTAATGCATAGTAAAATATTGTTGATCGCTTCTTGCTTTGGGGTTGTAAAAGGGTCTTCCTCAACTCAGTGGTGGATAAGAATAAGTGCATATATTATTGTGGTAGGGATTGTATAAGGATCAATGCATGTGAATATGTACTTGTACTACATGTCTTTGAAATATTCTGAATCAAGGACTCATGGAGTACAAATTGATGTATCTGCATACATGCGACTAGCATTCTTTGGTGTGGTAGCTTGCTTGTTGCACTCCTCCTCCTTATTTTCTTCAAAAACAACTTTGTAACTACAATATTCTTCTTTATGTCAACCTTTATTGCAATAAGACACCATGGATTCTCCTCATTAGTCTTGTCATCATGAGAGTTGGAATATTCATGGGAATTCCTTGGGTTTCATTCCTTTTCCCTATTTGTATGGGGAATTTTTCTTCCTTTCTCCCTTCTTCCTTTCATTCGAGGCAATTCATGCACCTTTGAGGAATTTTGTTGGCCCAATTAGGATAAATTGTCTTTCTCTTTAAGAAGAGTGGCAATAAATGCATCCAGACAAGGAAACAAGATTATTAACTGGTGAAGCATACTCGGATGGAAAATGAATTGCCTTATGCAAATTTCATTCCTTATAAAAGGTCCTACGGTGCTTGTGCTTCTGAGGGCAAGGATTTTTTAAGCATTAAATTTGGAATAATAGAGATAGCCCGCTCGTGCCGATATCCTTCTCGCTATAGATGAGGTAGGAAGGAGACTCAACCTGCAAACTAAACACTAAAGAGAGTTCACCCAGGAGATCCCTCACTGATTCACCCACAAAGTCGAGAGTATCTCTTAGCATCTTCAGAGACAAATTTTTGCAAGTGGAGAACTAGCTTATCGATCCGCTAAAAGTAGGTACAACAACTACGGGTACGGGTTTTTCCTTAGGTATAGCTTAGTGCTATCATAATATAATAATTCATAATACTAAATATAGATCAAGAAGAGTAAGTTTTACTAGTGCTAGGGGGATCATGGAAGCAGCTGGAGGAATTAAAATGTGTGAAATTTGAAATAAGATCTAAGAGAGAGCCTAGTAGAATGAAAGGAGGAAACAAAGACACTATAATTTGTATCCAATTTGGAGAAAATTAAGAGGACCACTTGTGTTACATCCTTATTGATTGTCACATATTGAGTTGAAAAGGAACTGATCTGAACTTCCTAAAAAAATCTTGAATAGAGCCAAATTCACTTGGTTTCAAGTTCATTAGTTCCACCTCTAATTGATGGCTACTCATTTCATGTTAATTTTCGAAAAGTGTGGACATCGTCGTCTAAAATTCACTTTGGATCTTCTTGGATTCAATGTGTTAGAGTAGGTATGGAGAAACTAAATAAAAAAGAACTCGAATACTTCATACATCTTGTTCAATTATTTGGAATTTTATACTGCTAAATTTGGTTCCAACTCGATTCCTATTATGATCTAGTAGAGCCCCTTCATATATAAGAGAACCTCTACTCTTATATTTCCATTAAAAATAGTCGAATGGGGTTAAAATCTATTGGGAACATATATATATGCCTACAAATGCACTTCCTCAACGTGTAATGTAGCTTGCTTTTTGAGAAAAAACTAGTATACGAACTTGTTTAACACATGTGCATCTGTGATACCATGTAGAATTTGAGCATGTAAGTCTAGACACTAAATGGGAGAGTAACATAAGTGCAAGAGATCATATCCTAAGTACATAGGTAGGATAATGAAGATATGGAGAGGGTTATTAAGCTCTAACAATATGACACAAGGGATCCCAATAAAGAAAAACTCAAGTAGTCTTCTCACAATGGAGTAACCAATTCCCTTAGGGAGAAAAGTTCACAAATATATAAGGTCAAACTATCATAGATCAATTCAAATAATAACAAACTTATTTTCGAAAAATTATACGTTTATTACTCACAATAACTAATTATTGGCTAGAGAAATTAAGTACATTCTTCGAGTGGTTCTATTAAAAAATAAATTTGCATGCTAATCATCATAAACTTGCCAACAAATCTATCCACACACCAAAATTTGCACAAAAATCACAACAACCTTTCTCAACACAACTAGTTTTAAGAAAAAAAAAATATGAAAATAACTAACATTGACTAACATAGCCAAGTGAGTTAGTTAACTTGTCCAAATAAAAGTGAAAATAATCAAACAAAAACAATTGCATCCCGAGGGTCGGAAAATAAGATAGATATTCCTTTTATTAAAGATAACAAAAAATTGCAAATGTATCTAATATTCTTCTACTAGGACCATTTTTTATTGAAATCTGGGTGTCTCTAACCTTCTCACTTCATACAACTTCTCATATGCAAACTCTTTTTTTATGAAAGGATGAGGAAACCAACAAAGGCATAGGTTTTATATGTAGGGAACCATAGAGATTTAAGGGGATAAATTTATCCAGTGGGATAAATTTTTAAGTTGTTTTCAAAAAACACATTGTCATCTTCTATTTTTTTCAAGTATAATTGACCCAAATTCCATAAGATTAAAAATTGTAACTCTGAAAATAACCAAAATTGTCCAAAAACTATATAAAACCCCTTGAGATTTGAATATTTTTTAAAATGTGTCTAAACATTTTATGGTTGGAAAATCGATAATTAGTGAGGTTCACCCAGGTTTCTACAATTTAAGAAAATTATGGATCCTTAAAATTTTCGTTGCTAAGTAATATAGTTTTACATAAATGACGGTTTTTATGGAATAAAGTATAATCAAATAAGAGAGATTATTTCACAAATAATTGCTATAGCATAAGCGTACTCTCAAACATTTTCCCCTTTCTTGCCAACAAATGAACCCAAATTAGCACAATTTATGCTTAGTAATTGGCTGAGTGAATACATATGTACATGTAATGAGGAGAATTCAATTAATATATAATTTTTTTCCACATTATGAAAGGAATACACCACTTGAATTAAGAGGAAGAGCACATGCATACCCTTTTCCTTGAGGAAAAGAGCATATGGGTAGAAAATGTTGAATTTTAAGAGATTTATGAATGTACATGGCTGCAAATAATTGATATTAATGTCATATGTGTGTTAGATGAGTAAAGGGTGTAAAATAATGCAACCCATGTAGGTCACATTCTAAATGACAAGAACAATGCACCCACATTGCATATATTAAATTCAAAACCAAGAAGAAATTATCCCTCTCTTTGGGATATAACGCTGCCATGTTTAGTTCATTATTGCCTAATTGTGTATCACTCATAGATACACAGATCTCTCAGACTTGGACATTAAACATGAAATAAAACTACCCTTTTGTTTTGGGGAGGAGTTTTTTTTATGATCCTCTCTACTTTTTTAATTCATTTTTGAGAAAATAGAGACCGATCTTCTTATGTGCACTATTCCTCATTAGTTCATGGAGCCTATATCGAAATAATTGGACATCAGATTCGAACCCAACAAACAGTTTCTCTTCAACATGTTTAGATCCATATTTTTTGTAACATAGAGAACCTTAAAGCTACAAGCGACAGGTATATATATGTAGAGATGCATGATTCATGGCTTTCATAATGGAAGAGTTTAACCCTGGAAGTGATTGAAAATCATCTCCATTTATGCCGTCTGATACTACCAAGGAGGTGGAAGGAGAAGTAGTTGCAACAACACAAAGTGTTCATCCTAGTCCTTCAATAGTTGTTTCAATGAAGCAACAAAATAACCATAGTTTGTAGTAACGGAAATGAAAATTCCAAAAAGTTTATAGATGGGTTCCAAATACAAAGGAATCTAATTGGAATTCATCCTTCAATCTAGAGCTATTAACAAGTCAGAATTGCCAATCATATGAGCTACACTTGTAGGACTTGGTGAGCTGCTCATTCCTTAAAAATGTAATAGATAACATTGTGTATGTTCTATGTGATTCTTTATAATTCCTAAAATTACATGTGTGTAAGAACATGGTGTTGAATTTTTATCGTTTTAAGTTCTAATATATGCATTATTTGATTGATTTTATTGAAGCATTGTTGTTTGTTTGAAGATTCCTTTTACATTTTTGACAATAATCTTTCCAAATTAGAATGCATGACAATGCACTAAATATGATATAGATATTTACTATAGACACGAGTATTTATTATCACAAGAATCTTAGATACTATACAAGGTCCCTACTAATATGATTTTCTTCCAAATATTATGTTTCATCAAGATCCACATAGATCCAAATCAAAACTAGACATGAGTTTATAGTAACATCAAAACACCAAGCTTCATGGAAAATTATTAACATGAAGCTCTACCACCAATAAGATTACCACAAAATGAAAACATAACACCACTTGTAGATAAAAGTAAACCCTAACCCATTATCCTATTATCATATCTATTTTCTCGAGCTACCACCCTCAGAACCACCCCCACCATAGCAAGAACTGCCACCACCACCATAACCACAAAAACCACAAGCGTAGTAACTGTCGGCGTCATAACCACGGTGGCCATAGTCATGGCTACCACCACTTCCTCCATAGTAGCCATGGGAATCACCAGCACCACATCCACTATCGTTTAAGGATGTTAACAATGATTCTCCTCCCATCAAGTATATTTCCATTCATTGGATGGATTGAATCTCTCATTGATTGCTCATTGTTAAAGTTCATGAAGCCGAATCCATGCGATCTGCCTGATTTCAAAGGAAAATAAAGCTTTAATATACGTCACCAAGATCCTTTAAATCCAACTACAAACCCATTAAAAATCCTAGAATAAACCCTACATAGCCGATTCATATCAAGAAATTAGAGCACAAGTAATAGGCTTACCTTAGATTCCATGACCTCACCATAGGGACTAAAAGCATCCTATAGGATTTTGTCATCGATGGACCATGCCATACCTCCTACGAACCATATGAACTCGAAATCTGCTGCAACCATCTTCTTGAAATAAAATTTACAAAATTCTTGACAGGAAAAGAGAGAGTAAGAAACCGCTAACACATAACAAGAATAGGAAATAGACAGAACCAAGGACATACTGTACCCATGCAAAAGTTACATTTAACATCCCCATCCCACACTTTATAGACAAAATTTCCATCTTTGTAGTGTCACAGTCGTTGGTCCACATGGATATCCTTCCCAGAGAAAAAAATCCGAGTCCAAATATCCTTTTTTTGCATGCTCTCATACATATGTCATTGAATCCACTATAACAAATGGACATGACTGACATGTCTCAAAGTGATAACTTGGAGTTCGGGATGGATTATTATTGCATAGCACAAACGCTTCCTAGTGTATTCTCCTCAACATCAACGCATCATGGTAAGTAAATGATTTGAATGATCTCTGCCCAAAGAAACGATAGAACCACAAACCCAACTAGTTCTGAAAGAGAAGATGTAGAAACAGGAAGTTAGTGGGTTTCCTTAAAGCCACTCCAAATTTCAAGATTGACATCCCAACCTGCTTGTCAATAGTTTACTAATCAGCGGCAGAAATATTTTCAAGGTTTAAATGGATGAGGTATGTTGGTCGAAGTGGGAAGGCATTCTCGATATAAACATCATAAACTAAGCCCAATCAAAAGGTAACAAATTCTCATTATATAAAAAATTCATATAAATAATTTTTTTTTCTATAAACAAACTATCCAAAACTATATCTAATCAACATTGCTTTTGTTATAATAACGATTACCATTTCCTGCGACACTAGTTTTACGAAAACACAATGTTCAAAGCAATTGAGAACTACCACCCACCTTTTTTACCATGAAATATGATCAAATATTCCTCATTACTGATAGGAATTAATCCTCCATCTATAATATTGGTTGGAAGGAAACAATTATTTTCACTGCTATGCATTTGTAGATATGAACTAGGCAGAGTGCTCGACAACATAGTGCTCCTTTTAATGATGGGAAAATATAATGATTCAAGTAGCATCATGAATTCTCTTTTCATTCCAATGACGATCTAAAGATTGAGCATCAAACCCATCTCCCATAAACAGTGCTGCATCGTAAACAAATGTGGTGTGAAGAATCAATTCTGTGTTGTATGTGCATCCAAGTTGGTCACAAAAGTAATGCCAATAGAAGCTTGATTTGATGATATAAAGAATAGAAAAAGATTCATCTGCCCCATCAATCTCATCTGTAACAAGAAGACATCACAATCACACCCTCAAACAAGAAACCATTACACATACACCCAGGGGTAGAGCCCTGCCAAAACCTAATACAAATGCATTTTATTATTTGTGAATCGACCCTACGAGCGCACCCAACTGAGTAAGATCCTTCGTAGTTACATCGCTTTGTAAATTACAAAAGTAAATAGGTAAGAGCCTTAAAAAAGTACTACAGTGAACATACTAATAACATATATTACCTGTCCCAATACCAAATCATCAAGTATCTTGTACAAAACGTATCTTGTTTGATGCCAAACAAATTCCAACTTCATTTTCCAACAAACATCACAGTCATCATAGTGGAATTATTTCTAAATACCATTTGGCGTAAAAGAAATGCTCCCATAAAATATGATAACTCTTTCACAATGAAAATAAAACCCTCGTAAAATAATCTGAGGGTTCACAATCTCTCACAGATTTACATTATAACATCCTAGGTTTCCCAAGCTATCATTAAAACACCAAACTGTTTCCCAAGAGCCTCCAGAAGTGTTTGCATATTCTTTTCCAAGAATCCAGAATTGTCTGCATAGTGTATACAATGATGAGAAAATGCATAGAAATAGATTAATATTTAGATGAGACTTGATCATTGAATTTTATTAATATAATGAATTGTTTCAAAAAAATTTGCATATATAAAGTCAAAAAATACATGTACGGGCATAATAAAGGCTTTCCCATGTTGTGCATGATCATTATCTATCAAGCATACATAGAAGTTTGTTGATGTTTCAAATGGTCACTAGGAGAAGTCCTACACTTCAAAGAAATAGCAAGTAAAGCTGAAAAAATGACATCCCAATTTATTCATCACCAAACAATAGAATCAACTAAAAATAAATTCTAGTTCAGAAAGTAAGGAACTTCTAACCGAGCAGATTATAACTTAATCTACATCTACCTTGAAGACAAATTAGTAATTTTCATTGATATACCAGGAACATTCACAGTAGCTAAATACAAATATATCCAAGTATAAACAAAAAATGTTGGCAATGTTAAATTTTCTGAATTTTTACTTATAATTATGCATCAATATCATTAGGCCTTTTGCAACACCTCAAGGAAAACATATATTGAAAACGAATTTGCATGGAAACCATTATCACAATCGATCAACAAAACAAGAAACTATCGTCTGAAGCCCAAATCTTAGCACAAATATGTTCAAATGATTATATGACCTAAACTAACCTTCTTGGATCAGATTTGAACCATTGGTTTATTAGAGAGGTGTTACTGGGTTCCCCTCTTCGATATTAAATTATATTTGACATTTCGCATGAACGTTTTAATCCTCGTGTAATGTATAACTCTGCTCCCTTTGTTGGAATTGTGATAATGCCCACCTGGTGCTTACTTGTATGACCAAAAGGATACTTGGGAATATACCGTGTTTTACCTTTGCAATTTTTAACCTTCTTTCACACTATCACCTCATTTTACAACTTAGCCGAGAGTTGTATTAACTTTTAAGTTTTCACAATTAAAGATAGCTTAATAATCCATGTATACGTTTATTTTTAATTTTCAACTAATAATCCATATATACAATTAAAGATATATAGCTTAATACATATCTAGGAAAGCTTGATTTACATCCAGTGGCATACATAACTAAAGAAATGAAGAATGAATAAGCCTGAAATAAGATAAATTGTACATATATTTCACGACTAGAGTTGTGATGAATAAGCCTAAAATAATAGAAACTGTACATATATTTCACGGGTAAAACTGTGATTTCTAACTCTTTAGCTTGCCCCTATGCATTGGTAATTCTATTAAAAACGCCAAGATAAGTTTTATTATTGGGATTGTACAACCCCACAAGTTGCAAGACCTAGAACAACAACCTTAAAGATAATAACAAATCTACATTATTGATTTCATATAATATGTCATGATGGGTATATATGGGAAATTACGTATGACGCCTCGAATGAATGCATCAAATAAACCCTATGAGATTTGTAACAATGACCTCCTCTACTTCCTTCACTTGTGGAATCATTCTACCTACACAAACAATATTGTTAAAATTTGGTAAAACAACAATTCTTCAAAATATGCAATGATCCCTCGTAATAAAATTAAAGATTGGAATAGACAAGGCTCATTGCAAATATATTCATAGTAGAAATTCAAGGTTACAAGGGGTCATCCAACCCTTTATGGCCAAAACAAATAGATTTATGGACAACCAAATGCATACAATTTTCAATATTACTCTTCAACTTCTTTCACAATTTAAAAAACACATAAAAATGGTAGATATATTACGATGCACCAGCTGTTTGTCATGCTCTATAATTCCTAGGAAAAAGTTTATAAATGTTACCTATCCAAAAATAAGATATCACAAACAGCTTGATATTGAAGATTAGTGCTTCCTCTCTACACCTGCAAACATTTTATAAATAATATTAAAAAATAAAGTATCGCAAACAACTTGATAGTGAAAATTGGTGCACGCCTGCAAACATTTTATAAATAATATTCAAGTTAAATGTGGTTTACCATTTGTTAGAGGGCTACTCCATGGAAAATTCCAATACCTGATATTCAAACTGAATCAAGGTATGGTCAGCTCATCAATCACAACATTTATTACAAAGGGATCCACAAGAGAAACATGTCACTTACAAAAATAGAACCTGGGTGGGGAGGGTAACATTCATTCCTCCCAACCACCCAAAGTACAACCATTTGACAACATATTAAGTTCTTAAAGAATATGTTAGTCTAACAACATAAAACTTCACCAAAATAAAACCAAAACTATGTTTACAATTTTTTTTTATTTTATATAAGGTTAGTGCTAAGGAAATTTTTTGGGAGTCCAATATTGTACGGCTCTTTATCGTTTACCTACTCTTGCTCCTGAATAAATTTACATATGTACATGTAGCATGTCAGACTATGCTTGCATGGGATGTGTGGAATCAGGACTACCATGATGCACATACGGCAATCCTTATTTACTGGAAAGACTTTCCCGCAGGAGGGGAGCCTGTCCAATGGAGACCATCGAATTTCTCATCCAACGGTGTCCATTGGATAGGCTCCCCTCCTGAGGGAAAGTCTATCTAGTATATACGACACTCCATGCACATACATCTCATGCCAAGGATGGGAAGCTGGCAGGGGGCTGCGTGTGAATCAGAAGATACTTTGAACATAATAATAAAATAATTTGAATTACATGAAAATGCTGTGAATTTTTTCTTTTTTTTGAGAAAAAGCCATTTTTACATGATGGGTTAGTTCGAGCTGGCATGCTGGATCTGTTTGCTGTAAGTAAGTGATATATTCTTCTTTGAATTAGAGCATTTCTCATAATACTGTATTGTATTTTGTCATATTTATATTCAGTGCTAATTAGGTATTGGCAATTTTTAGGATCTTTAATTTAATGGTAAATCCAGACATATAAAGGAAAAACAGAGTATCCTCCGTGTGGTCAAAGAGTATCTATTGTTTTAAAAAGTTTAATTTCATATAGAAGTAATTTTAATTTCATATTGAACTTTTTCATATGTATTTTTGTCAAATATGTGTTTATTATGGTTTGGTCTTTTAAAGATTATTGTTGTGATTTATTGAGAAAATAATTTTATTAATATTTAGTAAATGATTATAAAAGTGGGTTCAATCTATGTAAGAAAAACCATAGATACTCCTATAAAGAGGAAGCTATATATACAAAGTAAGGTAAACATTAAGTTAGGATATGAAAATTCTAAACTCTTTACTTAAATAACACATTGAGAGGGAGATGAGATAATAGATGGATCTAAGGAATGTAGAGAAAAATATAATCGTGTTTTGCTAAGTCCATTTTTCCTAACATTCGAGGTGTGAAGAGATAGAATCTTGTCTAGAAGACTTGGTATAAGATCTATATCATCTAAGTGCATATTCGTTTATTAGATTCTAGGTGGTCTCGTTTCCCTCCTAGTGATGGATATGGCCAAATGTCATCGACGCCTTTTGGGAAGAGAAATGGTCTCTCTAGTCATTCCTAGTGATGGATATGGTCAAATGTAGTTGATGTCTTTCGAGAGGAGAAATGGTCCCTCTAGTCCACATAGATTTAGAGTCGAATACCCTATTCATATCCATATGTCTCTTAGTGTCCCTAGTTTAAGGGAGCTTTATAAAGAATGATGTAACCATCTAGGTGGAGGAATACACTCTTATATATATAGAGTTGTTTTAAAAATAAAATGAGATAAAATGTAAAGTAAACACTGAAATGAACTCACAAATTTATATTAGATTTTAATTGCATTAATTAAAAAAATAAATGGTCCTTCAGTCCCTCATACTGATGGATATTTCCAAATATGGTTGAGACCTTTTGGGAAGAGCAATGGTTCCTCTAGTCCACATAGATTTAGATTCGAATACCCTATTGATATCATATGTCTCTCTATGTCCCTAGTTCAAGGGAGCACTATTCGCATATATGCCAGGAGAATGTGGAAACTAAATAGAAAAACAACTCAAATACTTCATCCATCTTGTTAGTTAACTCAACTAAATAGAAAATAACTAACTTTGACTAACATAGCCAAGTGAGTTAGTTAACTCGTTCAAATAAAAATGAAAATAATCAAACAAAAACAATTCCATCTCAAGGGTGTAGAAATAAGATAGATCTTTCTTTTATTAAAGATAACAACAAATTGAGAATGTATCTAATCTTCTTCTCCTAGGACCATTTTTTATTGAAATCGGGGTGTCTCTAACCTTCTTACTTAAGACAACTTCTCATATGCAAACTCGTTTTTTATGAAAGGATGAGAAAACCAACAAAGGCATAGGTTTCATATGTAGGGAACCATGGAAATTTGAGGGGATGAATTTATCCAATGGGATAAATTTTTAAGTTGTTTTCAAAAAACAAATTGCCATCTTCTATTTTTCTTCAAGTATAATTGACCCAAATTCCATAAGATTAAAAATTTTAACTCTAAAAATAACCAAAATTGTCCAAAACTATATAAAACCCCTAGAAATTTGATTTTTTTTAAAATGTCTCCAAACATTTTATGGTTGGAAAATTGATAATTAGTAAGATTCATCCAAGTTTCTACAATTTAACAAACTTATGGATCCTTAAAATTTTCCTTACTAAGTAATATAGTTTTACATAAATGACGATTTTGATGGAATAAAGTATGATAAAATACCATGGATTATTTAACAAATAATTTCTATAGAATAACCGTACTCTCAAACATTGTCCCCTTTTTTGCCAATAAATTAGCCCAATTTATACATTTTTGTTCACAAATTAGCGAAATTTATACTCAGTAAATGTCTCACTGACTACATATATACATGTAATGAGGAACATTCAATTAATATATAATTTTTTTTTCACATTTTCAAAGGAATATGCCACTTGCATTAAGAGGAAGAGCACATATACACACGTTTCCTTGAGGAAAAGAGCATATGGGTATAAAATGTTGAATTTTAAGAGATTTTTGAATGTCCATGGTTGCAAATAATTGATATTAATGTCATACGTGTGTTAGATGAATAAAGGGTGTAAAAACATGCAACCCATGTAGGTCACATTCTAAACGAAAAGAACAATACATCCAAATTACATATATTAAGTTTAAAACCAAGAAGAAAGTATCCCTCTTATTGTCCGTCGATTGCACACCAACAACAAAAATATTTCGAAAGTTGTCTCCTCACTTAGGAAAGTGGGAGAGGTGTCACCTTGGGAACAAGCACAGAGCGAGGTACTGTCACCTGCTCCTAGCTCATCCGTTTAGGATAACTCTTAACGAAGTGAAGGGGGTAGTCCCTAACAAAAAGTTTTCTATGGCTCAATGTTTTAAGTTAAGTTTTTATGTTTGGATGCGGATGGGTGTTGTTTAGGAGTTATTATGATAAAAGATGATTTAAAATTATGAATTTTGAACACAAAACAAAATCAATCCACGTTGTTGTACTGGATTGAAAGATGAATAGTATATCAAGACTTGTGAGATAAAGATGCATTCATAGATAAAGATTTTATAAGCTAAAGACAAATGATCCAGATGTAGCAATCACGCATAAATTAATAGACCAGTGCCTTATGGAGTCGAAGCTCTGTAATGATTAAAGAGATAAAACCAAGTCCTTAAATAAAGCTAGTGGATGTTATGCAAGTGCTCTTGGTATATTTTAAATGTTTTCTAAATGGTCTTGTTTAGGGCTTCAACGAAAGGTATCACAAAATCAGCCTAGAAAATATTCCAAGTTAATCAGTTGGAGACATGATGGCCTGCCTAGTATCTCAGGCTAGTATTGCAAAGATTAACCATCTAGCTGAGACTCTAGACAGCGGGGAGTTTCGGTGCCTTTACTATGAATGACTTAGGAAGTTTTCTACAATACCGGTGCGTCAGTTATGGGGTAAATTTTTTATTAAGACGAGTCTTGTAAGATTAACAATCCAATGTATTTCTGGGTACTTCGATTTTTAGGTCGGTCAGAGCATACTCACGTAAGGAAACAATGAGATAAATTAATTAAGCGGGGAAATGTGAGTTGCAAAATTTTATTAAGTAAATTGATTACAACCCTCTCACAAAGAGCACTCTTGAATTTGTCTTATGACAGAAGTTCAAGAGACTTAACTAAACTACATGCTTGATGCAAGGATATGCATTGGGAATGCTCTCCGATAGAGAGTGCTCTTGACTTGTATTACGGAAAATTCAAGAGACTTTAAAGATTTATTAATTAACTTACAAAAATGTAAAAAAAGCTAATATACCCAAGAATCTCTTTCAGGTTTTGAGGCCTTAATCAGGAGAGCATGGGGGTAAGTAAAAATCCAAATAAAAGACAACTCTCTGATAGAGAGAACTCTTGATCCACAAAGTGAGAGTCAAGAGATTTCTACTTTAAACAGTTGATTTACTTATTGAAATATAAAAACTTAAGAGATGAAGTAATCAACTTAGTTAATGAAGCAAAATGGGCTAATCTATCAATTAGTATTCTAAGAAAGATATGAGATCATTCTAAGCACAAGCACATCTAATCTAATAAGCACATAAAAAATAAGAACACCACAAACCTCCCCAAATGGGGGAGGTTGAGAGTGGGGGCTTAAAAAATCCACTCAAACAAAAAGATAAACTTTATTGAGATTTACAAATTGCCTTGAAAATTCAACCCTTGAAAGAACTTTTGAAATAAAGCTAGAAGACTAACATGAAACTTTATTGGTGGATTTTATGTAAAAAGGAGAGTGATTTATCTTTTTTGTTGAGAACCTTTTCTTCAAACTTGCAAAGAGGGAAAAAAGAAGAAGATAGAAAAGAGCAAAAAGAGGGGAAAAGAGGGCTGAAACAAAGGAAGAAAAAAAAGGCAAAAGGGAGGAACAAAAAACAAGAAATTGGGTGCAAAAGAAGGGAAGAATAGGGCAGCAAACTAAACAATCAATGAGCTGCAAAAAATGGTAAAAACGGGACAGCGATAAGAGAGAAAAGTGGCTGCAAAAAAAATGAAAAAAGAGGGCAACGAAGAAAATCAAGAAGAAAAACACACAATAAGGAGGAAGGAGGCCAAATCCAACCTAGAAGAAGTGGGGAAATCAACCAATAATCAACAAAAGGTGGGATCAACCTCCGAACAAGGTGACCACTAGAAGCACTAGTCCTGAAACCATCGAGACTAGCTGGATGTATGCAAGGATGCTAGTGGGGAAAGAGAAGTAGCCACAAAATTATGTGGCAGTTGGGATCAAATCCCAAGCTATTTTCTCAGGTCAAAACAAACATGAGATGAATGGAAATATTGAGAAAGGAGAAACTTAGATTAAACTTGAGAAAAGTAACCGGAAAAGATTTCTTTTACTTGATGGATGAGGCAAAGAAATTGTGCTTCTCGATTTTCCTAAAAGAGAATGACTTCTTATGGATCTTGCAAAATGAATGTTAAGCATAAAAAGGCCCCTGTATAATAGACGATACTTGAAAGCACACAGTATTCAACAGAAAAGCATAGATTATATGAAACAGTGCTAAATTGTTAGCCTTCAAAGTCTGCACAATCAAATGCTTAAGAATCCATAAAGAAAGGAACAAAGAAAGGTATCACCTCACATGATGAATCATGACCAACATAGAGCTTCCGCTTTGACCTCCAAAGTCATCAACTTTATTAAATCTTAAGAAAAATATTACAATGGAAATTCTCCAAAATTTCAATGCCAAAAATCCAATGATGTAGAGCTCAAAAGAGCCTCTACATATATAAAAAGGAAATAAAATAGGGCTCAAATCCCTAAATCCAGACTAAGAGTAACACCGAAGTAATTGAATGAGCTTAGCATGATGATTTAGAATTGAACTGAGCTGCAACTGAGTTGTAACTGAGCGCTGGAGTAATGAGGGGGGGCGAGGTGGCTCATCCTCCATGTAATATCCCTCTTATATGCCCTCTAATATTTTGTAATTTTGCATATTAATGTACTTGTCTCGGTGAGGAGCTCAAGGCAAAGGCCCCACCAAGACAACACCTTGCGGCTTATAAAAATTAACAACCTAAATGAAAACACTTAGAGGATGAAAATGCATTGACGCAACTTAAACACAAGGGATAACTAAACAAAAAATTATCCCAACTCAAGATGCCATAGCCGAACACTCAACCCTAGTAACCTCCATGAGAGGGTTGAGGGGTTAAAGAGAGAACCAAGGAGAAAATGATTCCAAAGGAATGATATATCGAAGAGAACAAATTTATATGAAATAAATTGTATTGTGAGAAAATCAAAAGAGCATATAGAGAGGAAATATATTTAAGAAATATATAAGAGAGGCAATAGCTTACATGTATATATAAATATATTCCTTATTTCCTATGGATAGCACAAATACCCATATCAAAGGGATTATGACTCTATCCTCAGTATCAGCCAGGAGTTTAGGAGCCATTACAGGATATTTGGTCATGGACAGATATCACTTACTCATCAATAACTTTCCTTGATTATGGAAATAATGGTGGAAACGGTTTTAGAATTATGAATGCCATTAATTACTCCCCACAATTGAAGTTGAGAGACGTTGAACCAACCACTTTTAATTACCTGAGCAAGCCCAGCTATGGCGCAGGAGGTAATTTAGGGCATGCTTAGGCGTTGATAGAAAGGGAGGGTTTCAGGAGGGGGAGAGGGAAGGAAAGGAGCACTCGGTTCGAGTCACCAATCTGGTATGGTGGAGGAATGTTGAGAATTCCGGGCTGGTTTAGTGTGCATTCAGTAATAAACCCTTTTCGTCTCTCCTTGTTCTCAGGTAACACACCTTGAATCTGACGCCTTGTATCTGGGTTAAAAGTCATTATTCTTTTATTTCTATAGATATATGTGTTTATGCACTGATCCTTGTTAAGGTATTGGCATTCCATCAAAGATGCTCCTTTTAACCACGAACTGTTTAACTTGGGGTCGACCTATCTATCTCTATAACGAGTTCCTTCATCTCTAGATTCTTCGGCGTAATGAGTTCTGCCTGTTCATATCTCCCTTAATATTTACAGCCAACCATTGTTTCCCAAACTCCAATTATGTGAAAAGGCACATAGATTGTGGCAGGCATGTTGCTCCTCTTCCTGGTCGTTTGGAATTCTGAAGGAGCATCAATCGATGTTATTCCTGGCTATTTTAAATTCAAGCGTTCAGCTTGTTCAAACAAGAGCTTTGCTCCACAACAAAATATGTGGATCAAACCCGGTGCCCTTTGCTTGTATTACGTATTGCTATGAAGGATCCTTGTACACGAAGAAAGATTATCGGTGCTGGTTGGACAAAAGGGAAACGTTAGGTTTTCTGGACGAGTCAACCTTTCCAAAAATAATGGTCTTGAAGGATCCTTAGTAACCCTAATCCTTGGAAAGAATTGGTCCGCTAAGGTTTTTCTACACCTTTTTATGGCGTACTTTACAAACTGTGTAATCGAAATTTTACAAGAGTCAAGGGCTCTCAATGTAAGACTGCGTTTTCTGCATATATATTAAGTTGCGGGCTAGGACAACAATGGCGTGAAGGAGATGAGACAGGAGGTTTAGTCTTAACGAATGACTTGAAAGATGCGGGGTATGATCTTGAAAGAAAACATATTTATCTCTTTTTTTTTAGTGTGTTTTATCTTACTGCTATTACTCTTAGATACCAGACTAGCGATTTGCCTTTATACTTTTATTTAAAGATTGAGAAGGGCGTATGGGTGTTCGGATATGGTGGAACTGTGATGTGGCATTTAAAAAAATAAATAATATAGGGTCATAGTTCTGCATTTGGGCATCTCGTGAACCAGGTAATGCATTTTTTCTTATGACGTAGTCCACAGTGGACCGTTTTATTTCCGCCTATACCATATTTGCTTATGTGCGTATATGTAAATATAGACTGAGTAGGCAAAATCTACTTACCTCTGAAATTGCAGCATAATATTGGGTGGGTAAAATATATGTATATCACTTTCGGATATCTCTATCTTATAGATACGGCTCTTGTAGTAGCGTGGGTGATAATACAGTCTGAATGGGAGCTGGCAGCTGGCCAATTATGGAAATGTAGATTTATCTTTATGAAAGGAAAATAAGCAGTGCCATTATGACATAGTAAATTTTTGTTAAACAGTGAAACATATGTATATCTGCATTTAATTAAGGCTGGGTTTAACAAAACCTGTGATAAACCAGGATACCTTATGCTGAGAAGGGTTTTCTTTAGCGTTCAGGTTAGAACCTATTTAGATCGTCCATGTATCAGTTTGACCATAGTACTCTCTGCAGGAGAGTATGTAAGATGAAAACGAAAGGAAGTTTGGCCATATTTAAGTTGCTATATGTAAGTTGAGTTAGAAGTGTCTCTCTGCGTAGATCCTTGAAGTAAGATAAGAACTGGCCATGAATGAGCCGTGATTTTTTTGTAAGCACTTTTTGATAAGGAAATAAAAAGAACAAATAATTTGGTGGATGTAGCCTCGTGGACGAGGTGAACCACGTGAAGATGGTTGTCTCTTTGTGTTATTCTGATGTGCTGGTTTTATTTCTTTGTTTCCATGATGGTTATGAATGCAGTATAAATGTTTTGGCGAAAAGATTACTAAAATTCTGTTTTGCAGACTTCTTGGGTGGTTTGTGGCTTTAAGGTTATCGGGGTATTTTACATATGGTATCAGAGCCGGAGTGACAACACTCGGGCATATTTGGGCTGAACATGAAGTTGGAGAGCATGAACATGTTTAAGACTAACTGGCATAATGATTTTGTGGATGCATGGCAATGACGACTGCTGGAACTGAGTTATCTAAACGGGCCGCAAGGATTGAAGGAGGTAAGTAAAGAGGATGAAAAATGATTATCATGGCAAGATGCTTCTCATTCAGCTCCATTTATATAAAAAATAAGGCATTCCTTGCTAGTTACTATACATGGTACCCATGAAGGGTTGACATTTACATATCAATTACTGTATCCACTGGATGCAACTGGTTTCTATGCCCCGGCATTTCATATAATGCACGTCCATGTTTATGGTTCTACATGGTAGGAGTTGGTATGGAAAGTTGATTTTCTTTCTCTCTGATTGATATTTAGGATTACCTATTTACTGGGCAGTTTTGTGTTTATGGTATCCAATGCTGAAAACAACAGAAAAAAATAAATGAAGTCATGAAATATAAGAGTTGGTTATATGGAGTTGAGCAAAAAGAAAAGTGGAATTGTGAACAGACTTTTACCGTATATTTTTTCTTTGCAAAAGCGCAAACATGAATTTATTAAAGGGATTTAATAAGTTATTTACCGAAAGGGAGTTAAAATAGCAACGGATGGCAATGGATTTCAGCGATGGCTTTCTTCTTACTGCCGAGAGGAGGTGTTAATAGTGGGGTTAGTTCGAAGTATAAAATGGAGTAGTTCTTCTGGCGTATCATGTATTTCTATAAATTTTCATTTTTGTTGCTAGATACAGGTATTCGAGACATCATTTGATTAACGTTTTCGGTACTTTATGCACTAAATCAAGAACTATTGTTCTTTTTTCACTCTTTCAGCTAGTTTAAAGGAATATCCAGTTTGTTATAGAAAATGTTAGTAGACTATGCACATACTTGGTGCAAATGAAACTACACAAATACATTTTACTGGATGGCTAAGGCAGATGGATGTTTCTTCTAGAAATGCAAGAAATAGAATCCATGAATATGAGAGGCTTCACGGTCCTCCATGGCTGCAGGGTCGACAATCAGCTATGTTGAATATAAAATCTTATGTGAAAACTATTTTCCTTTCAGATAAGAGTTCCTGATAGTTTTGTTGAACTCATAACCAGTTTCATAGCCTCAGTGGATGTTTTTTTTAATGATTCTACACTAACTCTATCTATTGTTTAGATTAAAGTGATGAAGCTATTGACATGGCCAAGCAGCTAGCATTAAAGGAAGGCTTGCAGGTAAGTAGAATTACTGGGTGAACAAACCAGCTTTAGTATTGCAAAACGTGTCCATCATGTTGGGTCAACATTTCAAATTGCATGCATTTAATTTAACTTTTATAATTAAGGGAAATGGCTCATCGTTATGGAATCTATTTTTTTATTTTGAGTTCGGTGTTAAAATACAGAATGGCATGCTATGCAAAGCTATATAATCAATATAATATGTAAGGTTCCTACTTATGTTTCTGATGAAGGGTAGTTGATCAATATTAATAAAAAAAAAAAAAAAATATTGAGATTTTAGCCAACAAAATTATCATGCTATGGAAAGAGTTTGTAAAGAACACTAGAATTATGCCCCATATTTTTCTAGTGCTCTTGTTTACAACTAATAAGGCATGTATACCAAAGGAGACCTTTGCAGGTAGGTACATTGTTAATGAAAAATTATTTTTGTTAGAATGCTGCTTTGGACACCTCTTGTAGGAGGGCGGCTATAGCTATCCGATGTATGCAAGCAACTCCCTGAGTCCAACATCCATAATCGACTTGTATTATTTATTACCTAGTTAACATGCTTTTAGGGCTTGTCGAGGTGACTTTGTTAGAGGGGTAAATTTATGTGGCCATTACATGGGCGCTTGCCGAGTTCCATGGTGAGCATTGTATAGGTCCATGCATTTTGATTTGGACAAAAATGGAAATAGGATTGTACTTTTGGTTTGATAAACAGATCTGTCCAGATGGTGAATTGTGAAATAACAACTTTTTCTTCGTTGATATATGAATAGTTCTGGATTTTATACAGACGGTAACCTCTACCTTGTGGTTTATAGATTGGGGCATGACTACTACTTAAAGTTTATGGGTTTGGATAAGAATTATTTGTTTACATAGGAAGATAATATAGCCTCTTTTGTGCAATTTGATTTGTTGATTTGAGTGGTTCAGTATGGCTCCCCGAATTGTTCATAGTTACAGGTGGTTGAACTACTGGGCGCGCCAACCATTATGGCATGGCTGGAAAGTTTCTTGAAATTGAAGCAAGTAATAGAGGTTTTGTGGTTGGAAATTTTTGAGCAAGTTTCATTGACTTTTGTATTCCTTAATGTACAGTAAAGAAATTCTCCTTCCTGTTTTGAAATTGAAACTAATTTATATACGGTGGGACTTTCTTGTTGATTAGTCGTTTCGATTAATATGCTTAACCAACTTGCTGTTGAATACATTCAATATTAATTTGGATGAAATTGGGACTACGGTTGGGGTCTCTTGGGCAGATGGCATTGTAGGAAATGTCCAAATAGCATTTCCAGACACCAACTTCATGGGGACAACTCTACTATTGAGTTTTCTTACAGCTGGTGATGTCCACCATCATCTCAGGTTTTGTTTTTGATTATTTATCAGCAGGATGCCCATCTCAGCGGTTGAAAATTATTTTAACTATGGATATTATAGAAGGGACAGTTTAACTAAGATAGTTGTTTAATTGGTCTAGGATTTCCTGACCTTCTTGTGGTGAGGCTTATTGCAGGCAATTTAATTTGTTTAGAATTGGTAAACAGTTTTGGATGTTGGTCTTATGGCATTGACAAAGCACTTAAAAGTTCAAATGTAGTATATATAAAATTGCAGCTCTGAGTGAATTTTCTGTGGTAATAAATTGAAGTTAATGAGGAATTGCATTGTCAAAAATTCTCAAGTTTTATGTGTTTTCTTGCAAGTGGTGTTAGCATAAGAAAATGAAAAGATTTTGTGGCTTCTTGTAAATGCCTCTTGGTAATTCTGGTGATAAAAGGCTCTTATTAGATGAATGAAGAATGAAGCATGACTTATGCAAAAGTTTTGATGTTCTTTGAATTTATATAATGATAAACTAACACCCATAGAGTGCTTGCAGGCATGGGAATTTATGGCCATGAAAAAGGCTAAAGCTCCAGGACTATGATGAGTTAAATCTCATGTGTATAAAGTTATCACCAGAAGAGGGAGTGGTGATGGAGGTAGTGGTTAAAATCTACCTTGTTTTCCCTCGGGCCAGCGAGGGACCATTATGCATTCTGGGGACGCCTAGATGTAAGACATGTGGTTAACACTCGTTCCGCACACATTAGAGGACTGTCACATGAGTTGGGGGGACTCTGTGAAGAGAATAACCTCTAGGCGTTGTGGAGGTGTGTGAGAACAGAGTGCCTCAGCTTGGTGAAGCACCCTGAAAAGCACAAGGAGATACCGCTAAGAGGGGTACAGGGTATCGTCCTTGTGTTGGGTGGGATGAAGGAACATCCAGAGAAAGAATAATGACAAGCACCCTGAATAGCACAGAGGAGATACACGAAGGGTTGGTATCATCCTTGTGTTGGGTGGCTTGAATTGGTACTTGAAGTACTGTTGGTACTTGGTGTGCTGGGATGGAAGACATCCAAAGAAGAGAACGATGCCAGGAAAAGGTATGTGCAGTACAGGTAAACTGGTACCTATATGTTATTGGCAATAGAACTGATATGTTATGAAAATTGTATTTTTTAGTTTTACATTTCAATGCTAGTATGCATGCATATGTCTGATTTTAAATGCAGGATCATGACAGGAAATACAAGCAAACAAGGATAACTCAAAAAGAAAAGGAAAAGTTATTGAAGATCGAGAACACCGAGGATGGTGTTAATTTTAGGGGGAGAGGATGTAATATCCCTCTTATATGCCCTCTAATATTTTGTAATTTCACATATTAATGTACTTGTCTCGGTGAGGAGCTCAAGGCCAAGGCCCCACCAAGACAACACCTTGCGGCTTATAAAAATTAACAACCTAAATGAAAATACTTAGAGGATGAAAATGCATTGACGCAACTTAAACAAGGGCTAACTAAACAAAAACTTATCCCAACTCAAGATGCCATAGCTGAACACTCAACCCTAGTAACCTGGATGAGAGGGTTGAGGGGTTAAAGAGAGAACCAAGGAGAAAAGGATTCCAAAGGAATGATATATCGAAGAGAACATATTTATATGAAATGAATTGTATTGTGAGAAAATCAAAAGAGCATATAGAGAGGAAATATATTTAAAAAATATATAAGAGAGGCAATAGCTTACATGTATCTATAAATATATTCCTTATTTCCTATGGATAGCACGAATACCCATATCAAGGGGATTATGACTCTATCCTCAATATCAGCCAGGAGTTTAGGAGCCATTACAGGATATTTGGTCACGGACAGATATCACTTACTCATCACTAACTTTCCTTGATTATGGAAATAATGGTGGAAACGGTTTTAGAATTATGAAAGCCGTTAATTACTCCCCACAATTGAAGTTGAGAGACGTTGAACCAACCGCTTTTAATTACCTGAGCAAGCCCAGATCTGGGGCAGGAGGTAATTTAGGGCATGCTTAGACGTTGATAGAAAGGGAGGGTTTCAGGAGGGGGAGAGGGAAGGAAAGGAGCACTCGGTTCGAGTCGCCAATCTGGTATGGTGGAGGAATGTTGAGAATTCCGGGCTGGTTTAGTATGCATTCGGTAAGAAACCCTTTTCGTCTCTCCTTGTTCTCAGGTAACACACCTTGAATCCGACGCCTTATATCTGGGTTAAAAGTCGTTATTCTTTTATTTCTATAGATATATGTGTTTATGCACTGATCCTTGTTAAGGTATTGGCATTCCATCAAAGATGCTCCTTTTAACCACGAACTGTTTAACTTGGGGTCGACCTGTCTATCTCTGTAACGAGTTCCTTCGTCTCTAGATTCTTCAGCGTAATGAGTTCTTCCTTTTCATATCTCCCTTTATATTTACAGCCAACCATTGTTTCCCAAACTCCAATTATGTGAAAAGGCACATAGATTGTGGCAGGCATGTTGCTCCTCTTCCTGGTTGTTTGGAATTCTGAAGGAGCATCAATCGATGTTATTCCTGGCTGTTTTAAATTCAAGCGTTCAGCTTGTTCAAACAAGAGCTTTGCTCCACAACAAAATCCGTGGATCAAACCTGGTGCCCTTTGCTTGTATTACGTATTGCTATGAAGGATCCTTGTACACGAAGCAAGATTATCGGTGTTGGTTGGAGAAAAGGGCAACGTTAGGTTTTTTGGACGAGTCAACCTTTCCAAAAATCCTGGTCTTGAAGGATCCTTAGTAACCCTAATCCTTGAAAAGAATTGGTCCGCTAAGGTTTTTATACACCTTTTTATGGCGTACTTTACAAACTGTGTAATCGAAATTTTAAAAGAGTCAACGGCTCTCAATGTAAGACTTTATTTTCTGCATATATATTAAGTTGCGGGCTAGGACAACAATGGAATGAAGGAGATGAGACAGGAGGTTTAGTCTTAACAAATGAATTGAAAGATGCGGGGTATGATCTTGAAAGAAAAGATATTTATCTCTTTTTTTTTACTGCGTTTTATCTTACTGCTATTACTCTTAGATACCAGACTAACGATTTGCCTTTATACTTTTATTTAAAGATTGAGAAGGGCGTATGGGTGTTCGGATATGGTGGAACTGTGATGTGGCATTTAAAAAAATAAATAATATAGGGTCATAGTTCTGCATTTGGGCATCTCGTGAACCAGGTAATGCATTTTTTCTTATGACATAGTCCACAGTGGACCCTTTTATTTCCGCCTATACCATATCTGCTTATGTGCGTATATATAAATATAGACTGAGTAGGCAAAATCTACTTACCTCTGAAATTGCAGCATAATATTGGGTGGGTAAAATATATGTATATCACTTTCGGATATCTCTATCTTATAGATACGGCTCTTGTAGTAGCGTGGGTGATAATACGGTCTGAATGGGAGCTGGCAGCTGGCCAATTATGGAAATGTAGATTTATCTTTATGAAAGGAAAATAAGCAGTGCCATTATGGCATAGTACATTTTTGTTAAACAATGAAACATATGTATATCTGCATTTAATTAAGGCTGGGTTTAACAAAACCTGTGATAAACCAGGATACCTTACGGTGAGAAGGGTTTTCTTTAGCGTTCGGGTTAGAACCTATTTAGATCATCCATGTATCTCTGTAACGAGTTCCTTCGTCTCTAGATTCTTCAGCGTAATGAGTTCTTCCTGTTCATATCTCCCTTTATATTTACAGCCAACCATTGTTTCCCAAACTCCAATTATGTGAAAAGGCACATAGATTGTGGCAGGCATGTTGCTCCTCTTCCTGGTTGTTTGGAATTCTGAAGGAGCATCAATTGATGTTATTCCTGGCTGTTTTAAATTCAAGCGTTCAGCTTGTTCAAACAAGAGCTTTTCTCCACAACAAAATCCGTGGATCAAACCTGGTGCCCTTTGCTTGTATTACGTATTGCTATGAAGGATCCTTGTACACGAAGCAAGATTATCGGTGTTGGTTGGAGAAAAGGGCAACGTTAGGTTTTCTGGACGAGTCAACCTTTCCAAAAATCCTGGTCTTGAAGGATCCTTAGTAACCCTAATCCTTGAAAAGAATTGGTCCGCTAAGGTTTTTATACACCTTTTTATGGCGTACTTTACAAACTGTGTAATCGAAATTTTAAAAGAGTCAACGGCTCTCAATGTAAGACTTTATTTTCTGCATATATATTAAGTTGCGGGCTAGGACAACAATGGAATGAAGGAGATGAGACAGGAGGTTTAGTCTTAACGAATGAATTGAAAGATGCGGGGTATGATCTTGAAACAAAAGATATTTATCTCTTTTTTTTACTGCGTTTTATCTTACTGCTATTACTCTTAGATACCAGACTAACGATTTGCCTTTATACTTTTATTTAAAGATTGAGAAGGGCGTATGGGTGTTCGGATATGGTGGAACTGTGATGTGGCATTTAAAAAAATAAATAATATAGGGTCATAGTTCTGCATTTGGGCATCTCGTGAACCAGGTAATGCATTTTTTCTTATGACGTAGTCCACAGTGGACCCTTTTATTTCCGCCTATACCATATCTGCTTATGTGCGTATATATAAATATAGACTAAGTAGGCAAAATCTACTTACCTCTGAAATTGCAGCATAATATTGGGTGGGTAAAATATATGTATATCACTTTCGGATATCTCTATCTTATAGATACGGCTCTTGTAGTAGCGTGGGTAATAATACGGTCTGAATGGGAGCTGGCAGCTGGCCAATTATGGAAATGTAGATTTATCTTTATGAAAGGAAAATAAGCAGTGCCATTATGGCATAGTACATTTTTGTTAAACAGTGAAACATATGTATATCTGCATTTAATTAAGGCTGGGTTTAACAAAACCTGTGATAAACCAGGATACCTTACGGTGAGAAGGGTTTTCTTTAGCGTTCGGGTTAGAACCTATTTAGATCGTCCATGTATCAGTTTGACCATAGTACTCTCAGGAAGTTTGGCCATATTTAAGTTGCTATATGTAAGTTGAGTTAGAAGTGTCTGTCTGCATAGAGCCTTGAAGTAAGATAAGAACCGGCCATGAATGAGCCGTGAGTTTTTTGTAAGCACTTTTTGATAAGGAAATAAAAAGAACAAATAAGTTGGTGGATGTAGCCTCGTGGACGAGGTGAACCACGTGAAGATGGTTGTCTCTTTGTGTTATTCTGATGTGCTGGTTTTATTTCTTTGTTTACATGATAGTTATGAATGCAGTATAAATGTTTTGGCGAAAAGATTACTAAAATTCTATTTTGCATACTTCTTGGGTGGTTTGTGGCTTTAAGGTTATCGGGGTATTTTACACTCCCTTGTAATGATCACCCAACAAATAGATAATCCACACTTCAACCAAAAATGGATTTGAGCAAAGAGAGCAAATTTCTGACTAATAGTTCAACTGCTACACTTCGATACTTATCAATCTGAAATTGACCGATATTGATTGGAATCATCATAAATGTTCCACGCCATGTCATTTAGCCTTTTATTTTATTCAACTTGGTTAATTTTGGAGAGTTTTTTATTTTATCCAAAATATTCATTTTTAATATTTTTAATTAATAATTTCTCCGTAAATGACCTTTTTGAGAAATTATTAATTATGAGGCCGAATGAACTTCTGAAACTTGGAGATGGCTAGCTGGTTGACCATGAATGATTTTTGGATTGATATTAGAGCCTTCAATCATTGAATTCGGGTTCCAGATGACTGACTTATTACAATTTGAATTTATCCATTTAAATTATGGAAAAATTTAATTAAAAACTTAGGAAAAATAAAAAATTTGAAAAAAGAATTAAAATCCTAAATCCAACGCATCTAGTAAAAAAATTTCAGAATTTTTTCTGAGGGTCCTAGTGACTTAGGGCATGACCATCCTCTATTCTAATAATGTCTGGTCAATTTATAAACACTCAGTTAGGCTCTAATAACCCCCCAAGGCCCAGAATTCAAAATTGGTCATCCAGCTTTGGAGGAAGCGAGAGAAAACCTCGTCAATTATACTCGGCTATAGGCAAAGCATAATTGTCAAGGGCAAAAAACTCCTTGGAATACCTTAGTTGAAATTCTACATCTTAGGAGACTGAACCACTCAAAACACCCTACTAACACATTTTATTACAAACCCCACGGGGTCATGGTTAAAATTATTCAAAACAAAAACTAACTAGCCAAAAATGGCTAGGCACAAAAGCGGATCATCTGATACACTAGAAACAAACATTTATCATGTTTGTCAAATGGCGGCTCCTCAGGTAACCCAACTATGGTACAAAAAAGTTGGTAACACCTCTCTTTGGGATAAAACAGTGCCATGTTTAGTTGATTATGGCCTAATTGTGTATCATTCATAGATACATAGATCTCTTAAACTTGGACATTAAACATGAAAGAAAAATACCCTTTTGTTTTTGGGAGGAGCTGATTGTTTTATGATCCTCTCTACTTTTTTACTTCATTCTTCAGAAAATCGAGACTGATCTTCTTATGTGTGTTGTTTCTCATTAGTTCATGTCCTATATCTAAATAATTGGACCACTAGTGGAAAATGAGAGATTAGTGACCAAAAAAATGACCAAAATCCGCATATCAATGACCACTTTTGGTTTGGCGATCGCTGGTGGCTAATTTGC